>JAMKCH010004948.1:0-33932 GCA_023653785.1 Ophioderma brevispina | reverse complement strand
AGGAATCAGGGTGTATACAAATTTTAAATCTGTATGAATGAGGCTTAAATTTGTGGCCAAATTTAACACACATTTTGTCAAATGAAAAAATAAAGAAAAATTGAGCAAATTTCAAAAACATGTTCGTTCCACCTGAGTAAAATTGTTATTTGTGAAGTTTGAGACCAGAAAAACGATATGCCAATAGGACCAAAATCTATAGGAAGGGTTGTCAGTGGTAGAACAAATTGTTTTTTAACATGAGTGATGTTTGTGACATATCTCCATGTGGTCATCGGTATTGGTATCCTTGTAGGTAGGCCATTCACTTGCCATTGGAGCTTTATTCAAAGTCGTGGATAGCTCTTTTGGGCTACTTCTGCTATCAGTTTGTCTACATCGAGTCCTACATGATCCTATCAATGCATGGACTGGAAGCTAGGTGTAATCAACTACGCAATGGACACAATCCTTGAGGTGACAAAAGCTTGAGTGAGTGGTTCGATGTGGTTGCTCAAAAGGATCTGTACCGTGTGTCCAAAAAAAAACGCAACACTTGGTGGCAGGGCCATAAGGTTTGCACAAAAGCACGTGACTACTATTCTTTGTGTAGGTAAGATGGGAAGTAGCTAATATCCGGAAAAGTTCACATAAAGGTAGAGTAATAGTTTTAAGATATGACCCCCACAATCAAAACAACCTGAGAACCCATTTTACAAAAATGAGGAACTGGTTAACCACAAGACTGGGAATGAAGAAAAGAATGGAAAAATGCAATAGTGATTGCAAAACATTTACTTGACCAAATTTCTTGCAGAAAACTTCTACTGGATCAAATGACTGGCATTTACAATAGTATTTAAATGATAATAATAAAACATTAATTATTTTAATTTTTTGTTTTTTGTTTCAAGAAGATATAAAACTATGATAAGTCATAGACAAACTCCACATTACATATGATAAATGCGTTGGCTGGCAACTTGCTTATGCATGCTTGTTACTGAAATAATGTTACATTCTCAACTGTATGAAAGTAAAAACCTATGTTTTCAACCAAAAAACTTAACAACAATATCAGTAGATTCATTCTGTAATTCCATTTTGGGTTAAGATAACCTCTGTGTACCGTCACAAAATGAGGAATGAAGATAGTCTAATACACATGCGTCTTATTTGACAATTACGAAGAGTTTGTTGATCAGACATTCCTAATTCGAGCTTTTTGGTGTGTTAAAATGCATGTTTTAGATGTTTTTACCAATGGAAACATTCATATGTTAATATATGTTTGCAGCACCGTCTTTTAAACAAGGGAGGAAAATGGTGCGTTGGACTTAGAGATTCATATTTTGGTGGTTCTGGGCGCAAAACGTACCGTGCCGTATTCGTATTTGTAGTTAATAGCGCCTCAATTTGTTAAATGGGGTCCAGCAGGGTACTTGATTTTTGGGGTCATATATTAAAATATATTGACTCTAACTTATGAAGTTTTCAGGGACATTAGCTAACAGTACCCATCTTACCTTACAACAAAGAAGAAGTAGTCACTGCTTTTGTTCAAAACTATGCGCCTGACACCAAGTGGTGCGTTTTTTTGGGACACACGGTACCATGAATGCAAATTCCAAGACAACTGAACTTCAAATTGAAGTTCAATTGCAACTCTACTTTTGCACGTCATTGTCAGTGCCAAAATAACTAAGGCTACTTAAGTTACTTGGTAACTACTTATTAGCACAACATACTTAAGTTTATGCATAACGCATTAAACTGATTTAACACCACGGAAATGATTTTTCTGATCCCTGTTTGGGTTGCCTGGTTGACCGATGTATGGGAACCATTCGTCCATCACCCTTTTGGCTTCCACAACAATCAGGGTGTGGTTATTTTTCGGGGAAGCTGACCGGCCTTCTTGGAAATGGTCACTCCGCTATTGCCACCGGGGGAGTTAGTCGCCGTCTGTGCTGTGGACATTATAAAAATTTTCCTCCCTCCCTCCCATGTGTGTGGTAGACCAGCAGAGGTTCTTTTTTCTTTTTTTTTTTTTTTTAAAAAAAAAAAAAAAAAAATTTTATTGGGTTTATTGGATCTTTGCCTATGCTCCTTTAACTTATTGAACTTTGTATTGATTAATTAGAATTTTGGGAGGTGTTTTTATCTTACGATTATGTGGAATCTTTGTGTGTGCGGGAAAATTTAAGAAATGGGTCATTAATGGATCGAACCTTCTTAAATTGAACTGAAGCCTATATGTATAAATGAAATTGGATGGTATCTTAAGTTAGGCTAGTGGATTGGTCAGTTCCTTTAGCAAAATGTGTAAATCTATGTATTTCCAATAAGGATCTAATGGGACTTTAAGTGTGAAGTTGGTTATTATTGGATCGTACCTTCTTTGGCAAATGGCTGGGGGGTAGGAACCACCGCTTAGTATATAATAGTCGCAGTGTGCATTAGATTATAGCAGGAACTTCTGAACTGTGTAGTTGGAAGGTTCATTAAGCGGTACCTTCTTTTGCAAATTGCGGGGATGGGAGCCTCAGATGGTTTTAGTATATTGCTGGTAGCTGATTGGTTTGGAATTGGAAAGAACTGGAATTGGATACATAAATATTTGAAATACTTTGAATTGGATTTGGAATTATATGATTTGATTGGAATTGGAAATAAATAGGAGACTAACCCTGGGGCAAATATGTGACACATTCATATCGCATTGCTTCATGTGTTGTCATTTCTCGGGTGGTAATTAGCTTCTTACACACACATTAGGTTCATTTTGAATTGTATAATTAGAAGGAGGTTTGGTCAGTAGAATAAGAGCGTTAGGGTGGTTCAGAGGCAGGAGATATTCAAATTATAGTGAATGGACGCCATTTTGAAATCTGCACTTGAAATTAAAGATTACTGCTAATTGTGACTACTACAATGTCAGCAATGCTCTTTCTGAACTAAATGTTAGCATTATCAATGTGGGATTGTACTTTGTGTTTTTCATCAATCATAAGTTGAGTTATGCTTAATATGGATATTAGTGGATAATTAGTGGCGGCCATTTGAAATCTAGGGTGGCAGGTATATATTGACATTGACTTAAGTCAATCGCCAGATACATTAGAGGCACTTAAAAACTTAGTAAAAACAATAGTTGAGATATGATCATTAACCCTTCAAGAGGTACATTTCATAATTGGGTTAAATTCCAAATATAGTTCAAAGGCGGCCATTTGAAATCAGCTGTCATCTTGAAATTCATGATTATTGCTGTCTGTTACTGCTGCAGTGCCATTCGTTCGTTTTCTGAACTCCTTAGCATTACCAATGTGGGGTTGTGCTTAGAATTAGCATTTTTCACCATTCTTAACTCAAATTAGGCTTAAATATGTATTTCAGTGGCAGCCATTTTGAAATCTAAGATGGCAGCCTTATTGATATTAACTTAAATCAATAGCTAGATACATGTGCATCATTTTAAATCTTACTGGACCTTCTTTGGTAAAAAAAAGTAGTGGAGTTATGGCACTTAAGCTCTTGAAAGGAATATTTAAGTATTAGGTAAAACTATAGAGGGCGCTGTAGGCCAATAGGGGGCGCTACATTTTTGGCACTATATCAGAAATTGTTCAGGGACTCAATATGTATAAGCATGTCAAGTTTCATGCTTTTAGGAAAAACTGCACAATATTGCCTATTTTGTGTGCTTAGGGACTGGGCTATTAGTGTTCTAGCACTCGCTGCCACTAACATGACCAAAGCGTTGTGTTCCTGGGCAAAACACTATCTCGCTACCCAAGTGAGAAATGAGGAACTACTTGGAATATTGTCCCTTGAGCGCCGCCAGAAGGCAATATTGTGCCTTAGCATGTATGGGAGCTTACATATCCAAAGGTAATTTTCATTTTATTTATTTATTTATTTATTTATTTTATTTGCAACATATTTAACCATTGTGCCCGCTTCAGCCGGGCTGGTCCTACACTGGCCCTGCTATACATTAACTATACATACTATATATCCATAAATACAGAAAATTAACATTAGTGCCCGGGGTTCCATAGTTACCCAACATTTGATTTTTTTGGTGAGTTTCTCTTCTCGGTTACAGCAATCAGATTTTTCAAGGATTTTTTTGCTAATTGGTCTGATTTATGATACGCTTCCCTGATACTAAAAAAAAATTAATCCGGCCCACGGCTTCAATTAACATAATAGTTTTGGGTCCGCTAACGGGCACTAACGGAATTGAAAAAATCAAGATTTTCTACTAATTAAAAAAATTAAAGTAATTAAATCTTGGGATATTATTTGCTTAGGCTATATACCTTAGAGGCAATTAATTAATATTATATTTAAATAACACACCACTATAACTCAAATAAACCTTTATATTGTGATAGCCTCAATTTTTATTTTGTCATGACCGTGCTCTTAACTGTGTAAGGCTATAGGAAACCCAGGTGATTTTGAAGTTTCTGAGAAAATACAAGATGGGTATAAATTTGGCTATATTTTCAATGATTATTTTAATGGGTTTTCTAGAGTCGATATAATGAATTATTTTGTTTCAAACCTTATTTCGGAGTTGCTTAGGATGGAAATGTGTGAACCACTCTTTTTTCGGAAAGTGACAATTTAAATAGCCATAGTCATAGTTCAAAGTCGTATTTTCATTGTTTATTGTGGGTATGTGGTGCTTATGTGACCCCATTTACTTGTGTTAGATACATGATCCACCTCCCATGGGAAAAGTGGTTATCTGGTTGGGTGCCCCTAGGAACCCCCCCCCCCCTCTTGGGCAGCTAACGCAGTGTTTTTTGTTTAAGTTTGGTTTTAGCTTGGGCCACTTAAGTGTTAAGAACTCTTAACAAAAAAAATTAGTGGTCAAATGACAGTTCCTTACATACTCTTCTTTAATAAAAAATAATTGAAATAGACACTTTAGTATTAGTTTCTTTAAAAAAATTTGAACATTACAGAGTTTAACTAATTTCAGAACTTAATCCGTTCCACAATTGCACACCACTTACTGAAAGATGATTGAAAACAATTCAGAATCGCTGCATTTGATAAGGGTGGGCAAAGCTAACCTAAACAAAGCTAACCATTACTTGCTTGTAACGGTATTTCTTGTAAAGCATATCGATGACGAGACAAGCGCTACCCAGACAACATGTAGATATTGGCCCAACAATTGTTCCCCATTTGGTAATCTTTGCATCGGTATTTTGCGGGTGGTGTTATTGGTTCGTTATTGGTTCTCCAACACCGGCAAACATTGTATCATTCCAGTCGTAATACTTGACATCGGCAATCGCCTTATTTTCTTGTGTCTTTCAATCACTCTCCGCTCAAATTGATAATTGAGATTAGTCATGGATTTAAAGGCGACCACTCTAGTGTCAATATTAATATTGACAATTCCCAAAGACGAAGCAGAGGTACGGGGTTTGAAAGTTCAACACTTCAACTTTTACAAGGCCTTGATAACATTTCCCACGTGAAGCGATGGCATGCACGATACTCGTACAAAAATCCAGAATCTTAGTCCGTTTGTTTTGGAATTTCCTTAAATGTCATAGTTAGTTTACTCTGGTTATCAAAAAACGCAAAAAAATGAAACTGCTGACCTAAAAGATAGGCAAACAATCTTGAGGAAAGATAAAATAGGAAATCCATCCCATTTTTACTTAATTAAGATGACTTGTAACTATTTATAGTATGAAAAACAAAAGGTACTGTGGGTCGATGTAGGTGAAAAATAATACTCGCTAGTTTATTAATCTTCAAAAAGAATCAGTGCCAACAGGTTATTACAAGGTATAGATATTCTGAACGAGGAACAAAAATTCTATCAGAATTTATACAGCTCCTGTAATCCCCTCGGAATGTAAGTGTTTTGTAATTTCTTCCTCCGAATGGTAATCCGCCTATATAGGATAAATTATCAGCAACAGCACTCGGTGTGATCATTTGCTCATAATGCAATACTTTCTGTGTAGAAAAAATATTCTCAATACAAACCCATCCTGCGCCTTCTCCACGCCGAATAATTTAAAGCCCTATCGCCATTATTTTATACGTTCTTCCACAAAGCAATTTTTTCATGATTTATAAGTGACCAACAGTACCTAAACTTAACAGAACTCATCCCAATCTTTCAATTTAAGTACTTTTTTGTCACTATAAATCATGTGACAACCTGTGCACAAATTGTAAGGAAGAAGTGCTTGTGGGAAGAACATTATACCTCCCGCATTATTTGTTTAATGATTATCATACCCTCTTCTTCTACACATGCACCTAGCTGTCAGATATCCCGCCCTAACAATGCCAGTATGCATGACCATTTTTGATGGACATTATAATAGCGGTAAACAGGAGATGCATTTAAACATGGGCCAAGATGACGAGTCTTCCAGTCATTTTGTGCTACGTAATCCATCCAAAAAACCCCTCCAAAAAGATCGCCCTTTTTGGCTTGTTCTGTCTTACCAAACAAAAATTGGCTTGTTCGAAAGTCGTGGGTTAATAATCATAAACATTTCAGCGACCGTCGGTCGGAAAAAGGTGTAATAAAGTTAATTCATCAAATCTGCTTAACTTACATACAGCATACCTGCAAAACAATTCCTGCGTGTTAAGTGATTCTCATTTTTATATGACCACATAACTATAGGTGTTTTTTATTATGGCGGAAGACGTTATCTTCGATGAATTCTGGAGAGAAGGCTTCGTAAAGAACGGAAAAAGGTCTTTAAAATTATGTTCTCGATTACTCAGAATACATGTACGGTAGAGAAAAAGCATTTTCCCCTAATCATTGACATGTATTCATAATGAACGATATAAATTGAAATCCATAGGATATACATAAAATGTTTAAAAAGCAAAGGCTATTTCATAAGCAATGTATATGTTCCGCAGTATTCAGCAGACATGGATTATCATGGCATAGAGAAAAAAGTGTTTCATTCGTATTAACTTTCTATTGATAGATGGATTAGAAGGTTAAATCAATGGCAGATGTGTATGTATCCAAAGAGGAATTGCGAGTGCATTATCCATCGTTTAAGTGTTTCAAGATTTAAAAATTTCTCTTATCTAATGGCTCACGTCGAGGATGTAATAGATATCATTCATAGATCAATGATTGATATGGTTATCGTTTGATAGTGTTAATAGTAATTCCCATTTAACCAGTTTACTTAGTTCTTCATGTGTATATACAATCAGCATGTCCCTGTCTTGTGTGGCTTTGATGAGTTGGTGTACGATACACGCTCGCTCCCTGAAATTCGAGGACATTCGTTGCATAACTTCACTTAGAACTCGGTGTTTAGAAAATTTAAAAAGGTTGAAGAGAAAAAACTTTAGTCATAAACACACACTCCCTTTTCAAAAAAAATGTTGTCCGAAAAAGTGCACTTTACTGTAATATCTAAAGTCAAGAAAATTATCATTAAAACATCAATTTAATGTCCTTCTTATATCCATGCGGTATGAAGAACTAAATAAGCTGAAAACATTAACTCATTTCTCTGTTCTAATATGACACCTATCAGAGTGTTTGATGTAACTCAAGTTCAATTTCAGTTATTACTGGTTACGTGTTTGTTAGTTTATTTTTGGCAAGATCAGAAGCAGGGCATTATCCATTTATACTATTTTGCACTCATTGGTATTTACAATATTCACACAGATTCACACAGATGTTACTATCGTTTTAAAAAAGGATAGTACGAAATATTTTGCTACAATATACTATCTTGTAAAGTATACAAAATGCTCTCCTGACCAGAGGATGATAAAAGGATTTTAGGATATACTGTATTAAACCCCTGGGATTAAATCTCTTTTGATGTTTGACAGAACGTGATAATTTTGAAGCGGTTTTTTTGTTTCAAAACAAACGTTAAAACTTCTAAAACATCAACAGCACGTTTTGAAGTGATTTTATTTTAAACGTTTTCGAGATAATATTTTCAAAACCATTCCGAGATACGACATTTAACATTTTGATAACATTTTAAAAGGATTAATAAATTGAAATTGAATAGCTTTAGAAATAATGACAGGGGAAATTAGTGAGGCAAATTGATTCTTTTCTGTCCTATGACTGTTATTACTGTATATCTTTTTTACCTTTTTTTTCTTTATTGTTCTAGGGTCGGCGAACTCGATATACTGTACTTTTGCTTGTGCCAAGCAAAAGTACAGTGAAGTGAAGTCGAGAAGTGATTACGAAAGTGATCCGGAGTTTCTGCGTAACTGTTTGTTCTTGGATTTGTGCAATCGTAAACTAAGGTTTCGAACCATCTTTGAAATACATTGCCCAACTCACGCCCGCCCCGCTACACTCAGGTTTTACATCCTATAAAAATCGTTTGTTGTAACAAAACCGTGATAAAGCAACTAATATTAAGAGCGTATCAAATTCGACTCCTGCTTTGGATTTGTTAATCCAATAGTTACACCCTGTGTGAAATTTTACGAAATGCAATTGTGAGCAAACACGATTTTTTTTCTTAAAACGCAGTTTTCACAGATCTTTATGAAGATTGATCGATAGAGGGCACTATAGCATTCAATTAATGGCATTTGTATATCCACGCTTTTGTTTTCATATTTTAGCATAGGCTACAGATCCTGCACGTCTCTACATATCAGTTGTCATAATTGCATTTCACCTGCTTAGCTATTGTCCAAAATAACAGAAACAATTTACAGACATGTTGGTTCAAACAGCTGCTCACTTGCGTTTTGAAAATTTGACAAATCCGGGCAGGATTACCATCTGGTTTAGATATGCAAATAGGTAGAACAATCAGTTTCAATAGCATATTTTAAGGGGTTCTACACTGCAAAAACAGGGGTATTAAAATTATAACACCAAGTCGGTGTCGAGCTTGTCAGTGTTATTTTTTTGGTGTTGAAATTTAGGATTTAATACCGCTCGTTGTTGCTTCACAATTTTAATTATGCATTGGTGAGCTGCTTATATGAAATGTTAGAGGTAAGCCGTTACAATAGAAGCAGCGATAACAAAATTAAAACATTTTCTCTAAAATGTCAGACGTTACAAATGTTAAAAGTTATATTTATATCAGTTCCAACCTACATTTTATGTTATGAGCAAAAGTGTGTATTATGATGGCTCATTGGCTAATGTGCTGTAATTCCTATCCTTTTACAGAGAAATATAAATTTTTAATTTCTTACAGGGACAACGGATCTTTAAGTCGGATTATTCGCACATACTAAGGCTAATAGTTCAGCTTATACTAAGATTGTTTATCAACTTTTATCAGGTAATTAGTTGATGGGATGAGGCTATGTATCACGACAATGCCCTTTAATCGGTTCAATAAATGTCGAGAAACGACAATGTTCAATCGGTTAGACATTAAGTGTACTTTTTAGGCTATTTTTATACTTTTCCACTTATTAAGGGTAATCAAGAATACTGCTGGTACTTCAATGTCAAACTAAATATCCTTGACTTTATATTACAGGAATGATGTATTTTGAATTTACACAATTTCAACCACTTATCTTCACTAAAGATAATGATTTACGCTATGAGGTTATAACGATTGAGTCAGTAGTTTTAAGATAGCTTACCAAATGGCCTGCGGTAATTGTGAAGCCATATTCAAACACACACTGATCTAAGATTTGGCTTGTTTTGGTGCGATAATCCCTTTACCGTGTTTACAGTAATCTGCTAAATTGGGATGGATGCAGGAGTGACGTCGACAGCCAGTCAACAACAAAGTGAAGAAAATAAGATGATCCAAATAAAGTAGTAGTAGTACAACAATATAAGCTACACTATATACAAGAACTGGGCAGCAGCTAGAATTACAGAACAGGGCAACCATGCAGGGGTAATAGCTCCCTATACTGCAAACTCCTGGAAGTGACTGCCTCATGGGTGAATGTGTAAAACAGTTCCTGGAGCCAAACTATTCCGAGGACTAAAGGCAAACTTTCTAACTGTCAATTTAGTTTGAAGTAAATTTGGCAACAATGTCAATGGCGGATTGGAGGTAAAAAAATAGAAAAAAAAATAAGGAAAAGAGCGAAGAGAGATTGGGAAGGGAGAAAGGGAAAAGAAAGAGGGAGGATGAAGAAAAAAGGCAGAGAAGAGGAAACAATGAGAAAGAACTATGAAAGAAAGGCGTATAGCAAATAGTAAATATAAAACAGTTTGGGTTATCCAGGTGGCGCATCCAGGGATGGGAAAAAGCGCATATCCCCCCGTCAAATGGCGAAAAAGAGAAGGCCTTGAAACATTAGTGTCTGGTTGAGCGCATGGCTTTGGAAGGACGCAAGAGGGAGGAATATGAAAAACGCCGACACTCTTTGAATACTGTTTTTGATATAATTTCGGAAATATTTGCCCACATAAGTGATGACTTTATTCTTCAAGAACCAAAAGAAGGAAATCTGCCCAAGTTAATCTGTCTCAAGACTCCCAAGCATCAAGTACGGCTGATATCACTGCTTGATAACTTGTGGTTTTCCATAGTATTATGCATGTATTGTATGCTTATTGTAAATATTCATCTTTTCCATCCAAAACAGATACATCAAATATGCGGAAATTAAGTCAGGATATGAAAAAGTCTTTTATACACTCTATTGTATTATAATACACACAACTATCAATAACCATCATTAACTGACAAAAATCATTCACGAATGGAAAAGTAAAATATGTAAAGGAGAAAGAAAACTATGGAAACACGAAATGATTCACCTTGGCAGATTGTGTGCCCAGCTGCTCAATTAGCAAAATTAATAAACAAAAGCAAAAAAAAACCCTCGTGTTATCTTCAGTTTGGGATGCCCTATAGACACAAACTAAAATGCTCAAGAAGCCTGACGAAGCAATGATCTTTTATATTTGAAAAAGAAAATTTTAGGCAATTTGTTTTCGGTGTGCAGTACAACTAATCGTTCATTGCATCTACTAGTGGGGGCAAACATTTGGGGACAGCCTTTATATAGATGGTATACTGCACCGATCTACCACACCGCAGATCCAGAACTAAACAACTGGCAAGTTTTAAGGCGCCGTATTCCCATAGAATTGCCCTCAGAGAGAGACATTCGTCACGACATTCGCGCGCCAATGTTTCGCCTCGGTATGGCAAGAGAATTCTCTCAATTCAAATGTCTCGTGCTGTATTAAATTGAAGTAAGGGAGAGGACATTCCGCTCCGGCTGCTCGGTCATAAAAACCAGGAGTTAACAGGCCAACAATACCCTACAATAATTAGCAGTATCGACTCGACAATAAACCACTTGTACAACTCTGCGTGCGGTCAGACGGGCGTGTA
The DNA here is from genome assembly GCA_023653785.1 of Ophioderma brevispina. Taxonomy (NCBI): domain Eukaryota; kingdom Metazoa; phylum Echinodermata; class Ophiuroidea; order Amphilepidida; family Ophiodermatidae; genus Ophioderma; species Ophioderma brevispina. The sequence goes on along the minus strand of JAMKCH010004948.1, from coordinate 22,602 downwards.
TGCTCACATACTTGTATGAGGGGGCATGGACCAAAGCAGGCCTTTCGTTTCTAAAGAATATTCGCTTGCTGCGTTATTACTACCGTTTTTTATTTGCGTGGACATTTGCAGGCAGGGTGGTTTTGCGGCCAACAAATTTAAGACGTCGCCACTGGTTTAACATGTTAAGTGACATCTTGAAGAAAAAAATTCAGAGTATTTCATATGTTGCCAAAGAGAATATTTCATCATTTCCAAAAACGATGGAGCTAGAGAAAATCACCAACTGTAAGGTTTTTTTTTAAATTTATATATTATATGCCGACACAAAGAACACCCTTGATCGACCCACACAAAGCGCTCAAATCGGTTTTGTAGTTGCAGTCTATATTGCTGTAACTCTAAATTGATACATTTGGCGGGCGAGCATATAATGAAAGAGGCTGACCAACATTCGTCTGGAAATTTGTGTATTTCGAAAAAAACCACGCGGCTCTACTTAAAAAAAATACCCCACTTAGGAAATTTCAAGCGGTGCTATCGTACACACTTGCGTTCTAAAGATTGCATTTTCGATTCAAGCAGAGAGTCGCATAATGGTATGAAGTTAGGTTTTATATAATCATGAGATAACGACAACTAATCACACAATCGCGAGATCATAGTCAGTTGTTTTTATTCTCTTTATGTATTTTAAAAACCGCATAGCGATACGTTTTATGTAACATTCACAGTAAAAATCATATTGTACATAACTCACATCGTCTCCCACATTACATTACTGTTGTATTTAACATGTGAGGTTTTTGGCGAAATTTGGCCATAATACTTTGTTCATCGTGTTATACAAATCCACCAAAGTTTAAAAATGTGAGGTCACTTAATGACTTTATAATTATGAGTTTTTTCTCAAACTAACAGTTCTGTGGTTCCACATTCGTTCGTATTTCCAAATCGCCCTTCATCTGTTTATATAGCGTTCTTTTCCCAGGGTTCTATTTTGCCGATCGCCAAAATAAATGCGATTTCACACAAATTGTTTTAAAGGATTAGGTGTTCAATGTGCAACGTCTCCTCTATACTTTAAATGTAAAATATTTAAAAAAATAGACACCATTGAAACGTGTAAACTTAACAGTTGTAAAATATATACATCAAAATGTAAAATACACAGTGAATTTGAATGGAACTGGTAAATCTATATAAAGCTCCACTTCAAGGAAGTCATATTAGGGCCTGGAAAATGGCACATAACGGAATTCCTAATTTCATTTGAATCGATACCTCAAATAAGTGAGCAGTAATTAATACACAAAGGTTTCCCAACTTTTTAAAAGATAATTTAATGATAAATGTATGTTGATATGTATATAGTTTATAGGACATTTTGGTTATTTGAGGGGTCACATTAAATGGGGCAGTTCGTGATCTCACAAACCTCGTCCCCCAGTGAACCAGTTAGCCTAGTTAATCCATGTGGCCCTAATCTTACGTGCAAATTCGGTTTCGTATCTGTGAGAAATTCGCCCAATTGTTATTTCTGTCGTAAACGACAAAATTCCAGTATGATATGGCATATGGGAGCGAAAAAATGCACCTTAATATAATAATACAAATGGTCATATGTTCTGCATATAAACACAATTTTTCAAGCACAAGTGTACGAGCGAGGGTACACCTGGTGTCTAGTTTACACGGGGAAGGAGAGACACCCAAAATGTGGGGTTATGGGGTTTTATTTACACGGGGAACCAATTAAACTTTGATATAAAGTGATACAGTAGTACAAAAACAGTCAGATTTATTATATTACAAAATCTTTAGGTGTTGCTTTAAACTCGGCACAATATATCATTATACATTTCAAGGTTTGTTGCACATCAAAACCAAGTAAAATCGTTTAGCCATTTTAGCTCATGTCCGGGCTCGTGTCCCATATACTGCTACTAAATTATGAAGATCCATTCACCAAATAATATGAAGAGCCATCCATACATATAGATGGTTATGTGAATAAACAAATTACATTCACTCCGTTGTCATTGGGTTATTTTTTTTAAAGTAACTATATTTTGTTATTAGTATTATGTCAGAGATAACGGAAACTCTAGACAAGACCGTATTGGCACGGAAAAAATAAAGAAAAATCCGTCAGTCAGTCGGCTTGGCTGTTCTCTTTGTGTGATGCCGGATGGCATTATTATAACCCTCGTCACCAAAGGAGGCATGAAAAGACGTTGTACTATTGATAGAAATGATATTTGACTAGTTTGGGTTATACTCTTAGTGTATCAACGTTTTTTGGATACGAATTCAAAAACTCGTATGCGTGTTCTTTGAAATTGCGCCGTGTGGTGCGTTATCGTAGCAGCATTGTATTAGCCTAGCGCTTGTAGGGCCGAAAGTGGTATTAGACTCGCCAAGTTATGAAATTTCATTGCGCTTTAAAACACACAAATTAACCAGTTGACGATGGAGTTATGATAGTAAACTAATAATTTCATGGTTTGACCATGAAGTTCTTATAGTAAACTATAGTTCATAGTTTACTATAGTAACTCCTTGGTTTGACGAAGTACATTGTCGGAAAGTTTTACCAACTACTGTGTGGGGATTAAACTTTTTCGTTGAGTAATAATCCCAAACTATTAAAAGTTGAGCGTTGTTTTTAGGTTAAAATTAAAGCTTTATTTTCGAACGTTTTGCACTCGCGAAAAGACGGATTACTACATTTCGACTCGAAAATGGGTTAAAATTTAATTAAAAAATAAAAAGGGGCCGTTTTGCAGTGTTTAAGGTGTTAGCAGATAAGGGAAATTACGGAGTTTCTTGTGGCGTGTGCGCTGATTTGGGCATACAAGGAATTGGATTAAGTATATATAACGTTAGTCCTATTTGGATTTTAAAAAGTCTAGGCCTTTGTGCTCGCCTTACTTTTTACGTTAAACAGTTGTTATTCACTGGAGACGGTGTTTAATCATGTACGGCCTCCCCTGACAAACCTAGTAATAACATAAAATGGTAATTGAAACAAGTCAAGTGGTGGCTTGAGTGCGGTGTACTTGAGAAAGAAGTGTCTCGTTGTGTGAAATCGATAATCAATTTTGTTCGCACAAAAGAAAACGGGCGGCAGTTAATTGGTCTGGATAAACACGTTCTATGTGGGGTCGGAGAGAAGTTCGCTCACTTCTCGTCGAAAGAGCAAGAGAAAAATATTCTTATCATAGAGATTCCTCGAACTGCAGGGAGAACGTTCTTCGCCGAGCGAAGATGTGTGAGCGAATGTCTCTCGGTTGAGGGCAATTTCTATGGGAAAACGGCGCCTAAACTTGCAAATCTCATATTTAACAACTGGTTTTTCTCATCTTAAACAGCCATTACAACACCATCATTCATAAACATAACTGACACTGTCCGATTGATCCTTACATAATGAACAGCAAGTAAGTGCATCCATCGAAAACTAAAGGAGTCACACTAAAATGCTTACTTCCAAAGTTAATCAGAGTAATCAGATCCTTCCTTTTCCACGCGTAAGCATTTATGCATAGTATAGCAGTGCCATTGGTTTGTGTTAAACAAAAATTCCTGATCCGAATTTTAATAACAAAGTTGTGATTTTCTATATGAGGACTTCTATTTGATCTTAATTATTTCACACCATGGTAGTATATAGACATCAGCTTTGTGTATGCCAAAAACAAGATGTGTTTGAAATGAAGTGCGCCCTCATCGGGAAATCTCTGAGCAGCCTTTAATTTCCAATTAAATTTTTGAATTTCGGAGCAGGTCATGCGCCATTTGTTGTTTTTGTGTAGAATGTGTTTGATGTGTTTGTTTTGGTAATTGAAACTGTGTTTGGGGCTGATCGCTTCAGTCTATTGGCCGGTTGAGTTTTGATCATGTCTCAATATCATTTTAATGTTTGCTTTTTGTCGATGTATGTCGTTGCAGGAATCTGATGATTCATCGCCAAAAAGGCGGTAGCGCGTTATTTTTCTTGTTTGATCTATGGCCCCTAATCCAAGGTAGGGGTGATTTTTTCAAAATGCATTTACGGGACGTTTAGATATGATATGATGTCCGAATGACTACAGTGGTCTTCAGGTGGTGGAGGTTAAGCTATTCCCTCCAACCGACAGAGCATCTGCGTTCAATCGAATAGACATTTAAGTGTGTTTCACAGAGATTTATTACGTGACAACATATTGTGAATCGTCAAGAACACTACACGTACTTCAATGTCGAATCAAATATCTCCTTCAGATTTATTTTTAACTACAAATCCAGGCATGACATTCCACAAACTGCAACGAAGCGCAGTGATTTAGCTTTTAAACCTCCGAGTTTTATCTTAAATGGATGAACAGATTGAGCCCAACTTGACAATGATACCATTACTAAATACCTTGTAGACTGAAAAATTCGACTGGTGATTCGCAAGCGGAGCAGTCTATTCTATGCTGATTTTCTGTTAGAGAAATGCCAAATGAGATCATATCCAATTTGGAACTCATTTTGCGCATCATGGCGAACCGCTTCGAAATCATTATAGGTCATTTGTATAGCAGAGAAAGATGTAAATAGAATGCGAGATTTCAATAGCCAATAAACAAACCTGTTTCATCCGCCTAATTCACTTACCAATCGTCTTTAACTGGGATCGAACGCATCCGGGAAAATCGCAAACGCGGATGCTTATGCATGCATACAATGCCTTCCATCTGTTTTTGAAGGATTGACGAAAGCATGTCAATCTGTTGTTACTGCACTTGTGCATCGAAGTCCAATATACGGTCAACTTTGATAAATGTAATCTCTGCACAAATGTTGGTGCTACGCTAATCATCGCATAACAGGGTTTTTTACATGCGTCCAAGTGCAACCTGTTTTTCCTGAAAAAGCTATTTGGGGGCTGACGCCAATCTGATTCTAATATTATCGTCCTGAATTCATTAAAGATTAAAAATTATTTTTCTCTTTTGTCAAGATCTGGTCGCGAAAATGATCAATAAGAGTTTTTCACACTTCAGTTAGCATTTACAATGATTCCGATCATGGGACGACGGGAATTTGTCTAAATTGGGGGAAATGTTTCTCTGCAGAATAGCATAGCAGTTGTGTTCAGAGTAATTCCCGTGTTTGACGAAAGGCAGCCAGCGATTCAGTGACCGGATGGCGGATGAGAAAGGGCGTTACATGAAGGAAGTCTTAAGTAGCCTTAAAATTCTCTATATAAATGGGCGTTGATAGCGTAATTGCCAGCAATCGAATTAGGATTTTGAGCTCATCTACCTGCTATCACACATCCCTGGGTATAGTAATGCTCCAGTACTCTTATAATATTTATTTTCAAGTTATCATTGTTTATTGAGTGGTTAAAATAGAGCGATAGTTAGTATTTTGGGAAAATTTTGGCTCCTTACTTTGAGGCCCACTTTTTGTGAGGATTTTAAGATGATGAAATAGCAGTGTGCTAATATTGATGCTCATTAAAAATTATACGTCCATAGAGAAAAATGACCTACCACGTGACGATCAACGCAAAAAAGTAGGTAACGTTCTTTAATGTTTTTAGCACTTTCCCCCTAAACACTAGGCAGGAGACCGCTCTGTAGTTTTGGGGAAATAGTTTGAAGAAAATGATAAGAATAATGCAGGAGACAAATTGAAAGTGCATACTGGGTTGCCATGATACAAACCAAGTCCTGTAGGTCTACTTTCTTAGAATATTATTTAGACATGTTATTTAAGTAAAAATTCTTAGATTTCTCCAAACAATGTTAAAGGAGCAAAATAAGGGTCCAATTTGCATGTTATTTCCAAACTTTTAACCAATTGAGAACTATGCGAAAAATCTCTGTGGGCGGGGCTCATCAAAATGTGCTATATTGCTTTAACCGTTGATCAGGTTTAAATAATGCAGTATTTACCATGGTTCAAAAGTTTTTGAATGCTTATTTCAAAAAAGTGCATAATGTAATTTTAACAGATTTATTTTTTTTGTTTGTGATTCTGTATTCCTTTGTGTAAATGGACAATGTTTTCGCGGTCCGTTTTTTTAAACATGAAGTATCCTGGACAAACTGCACCCTTGCTTGGCAAATTAAAGTACTTTTTGGGGATAGCCTTTGATATTTACAACAGAATCAGTAGTTAGATTTTACTTTTTAATTTACTAGGCATCAAACTGTACATAAAATTTTTATTATCACTTGACAATTTTACACATTTAGCAACTGCTTTTTTTGAACCAGGGACAGATTGTCTATTCAATTGTTCAAACGCACCCATTCATTCAAGTTCAGTTATTCATCATATCATATCGTACGTGACAGAAATGTATAATACAGAATATTAATAGAATAATGCAAAAGTATCAAGTGAGACTGTAAAAGTGAAACAGGTGGGGGGGGATAGAAATTGCTAGGACCAGTAATGGAAACCCGACCGATAGGGCTATGGTTATTGCTGGCCCTGGCTACATACAAATAAAACTATTCTCATTATACAATAAGGATACCAAGGAAGGGATTAAATAGAATATTACATAGGTAAATATACATAACAAAAAAAACAGAGACAAAACAAACACAAAAACCAACATATATCTAAGCTAAAACAAAAACTCGTTACGGGAAATACGGGAACGGAGTTGAGGTTGGTCAAGAAGGTCTGACTTTTCAAATGTATTGTGCAAGGTAGGTAATAATACTTCATAATGGAGAAGCAGAGATAGAAGAGGTAGAGGTGAAGAAAAGTAAGGCATCGAGGATAGAAATAGGATGAAGAACGGTGAGGAGAGAAAAAAGGACTGAGGGGGAAATTTAAAAAGAATTGTACTGGTTGATGAAAGGTTTTTTCAGTGAGATTTAAAAGTATTTTTGTTTGTGAGTGTTGTGATGGATTCTGGAGAAGATCCTTCCCAAAGTTTAGCGCCGTGATACTGAATAAGTGCTTTTCAGAGAGATTTGGGGAGGGGAAGATGAAGTTTGTCGGCTTGTCTGGTCTTATAGCTGGGATTTGTCGGTTTTTGGTAAAGTAATTGCTGGAATTCGGAGGTAACCGGGAAATGAGTGTTGTGATAGTAAACATGAAGAGCGCTGTTGAAGTGGTGGGGTGCTCTAATTTAAGTGTTTTCAGTGAGTGATGAATAATGGTAAGGTGTGAGTTCTGGGGGGTGAGATTGTGATAGTGCGAATGGCCCATTTCTGTGTGATGTGTAGTTTGGTGAGGTCGTGAATGATAGTTGGAGGGCCAGATGATGTTACAGTAGCTAAGGTAAGGGAGAACTAGTGTGTTGTAAAGTGATTTTAGGTGTAGTCTGGAAGGTGGTGTTTAACTCTGTAGATTGTTAACCAATTGCGTGGAGGGACCGCTTTGGTAGTGCAGAGTTGATTATGTTCGTTCCATTGTTAGGGTCGTCGATGTGATACCAAGAAATTTGGTTTGAGTGTACCTGGGAGATTGTCTGGTGATCTATTGTTAATGTATGATTGTGATTAGTGTTGTGTGTAGAGAAAAGCATTGTAGTTAGTTTTTAAAACATTGAGAGAAGGTTGTTTAGCCCGAAACCAGTCTGATTTTTGCGAGTCATGATTCATGTGTAAAAAGTGAATAAATGTAGGGTTTGAAAGAAAATTGTTTGTTGTCATCTGAAAATAAGATTAGTTTAAGGGTGTTAGAGAAAGTTGGTGATATCATTCATGTAAATGATGAAAAGTAGGGGTCCAATGATTGAGCCTTGCGGGACGCCACTGTGATAGGGTTTGCCATGGAGATGCGGTGGAGGTAGTGACTGATGGTGAGCGGTTAGTTAGGTACCTCCTGAACCACTCCAAGGCACTCCACGGACACCGTATGATTTTAAAGCTTGTGAAGAAGAAAGTTGTGGTCGAATGGTGTCGAAGCCTTGGAGAGATCCAGAAAGACCCCCATGGTTGTGGAGTGTATTTTTTAGTGCAGGTTGAGGTTGGATGTTAGTTCAAGGAGTGACATGTAAGTTGAGCGTTTAGGCCTAAAACCGTATTGTCTCAGCGCACGACGTTGTGCTTGTTGAAGAATATAGACAGACGTGTGTACAGGACTTTTTCAAGGTTAGTTTTGAAAAAGATGGAAGAACAGAAATGGGCCTGTAAATTGCAATGTTATTATGTGCATCTTTGTTTTTGTGAAATAGGATGACTTTGGCTGATTTGAGTTGATCTGGGAATGTTCCGGTGAGAAGAGATTGGTTAATATGTGATCAGAAGGCAAAATGATGTATATATGATTTGTTAGAAATCCCAGGATTATTTGTCGGTACCCGCATTTTACCAAGTTTTAACAGGTGGCGAAGTTTGCAATTTCATCAACAGTAACTGGATTTAGGAAAATGAGGTGAATGTGTTTTTTGGAAGGTGTGTTAAATGTTATTGGAAGTGGATGGAAATTTTTTTTGTTAGCCTAAGTTTGGCTTTGCCCAGGTTAGTGAAGCTAGTGGTCGTTTGATGCGTGCTATGTCAAGAGGGTCAGTTATCTTCTATTGATTATGAGTGAAAAGGTCAGGGATTGTTTAAGGTATACCTTCTACCTAAAATGTTGGGGAGAATGTCCCGGTTTTGGTGAGTTTGAGTCATTTTTGAGTTCTGAATGTTCTGTTGTTGTGTTGTTTCTTGGCAATCGGAATAGTGAGTTAATTTGTTTGTGTATTGATTTATATGTTGTTTGGTTGCTGGTGTGCTTTCTTTAGTATGGTTTTGATAGGAGGCAGGCCTTGCTTGTGCTTGATTGACTTGGAAATGATGTGTCATCCAGGGCTGCTTCTGGTTACGATTTTTTAGGGTCTTCTATTTTGTAAGGGGAAAGATTCGTTGTAATGTTTGTATAAGTTGTAAGAAGTTGCCGTACGCTATGTTAGGGTTCATTTTTGTGAGTATATGTCCAGGATTCAGTGTGAGTATGCGGTTAAATGTGCGAATGTTATGATCTCTGTAGTCCCGTTTAGTGATGGTTTTTGTAGCATGCTTATGCTTAAGAGATGTAATGAGGACTATTGGGAAGTGATCTGTAGTATCGGTGACAATATCCCTGTGTGGGAGTCTGTGTCAGTAGATTGGTAATAATGTTATCAGGAGCGTGGCTGAGTTGTGCGTAATTCTTGTAGGTTGTTAATTTTAGGGATAAGAGTTTGCAAGTGACGTGTTAATAAAGTCATTAATGGGTGGGATGAGTTGAATAATTGAGAAGATTGAACATTAAAGTCACCGAACCATATAGACATCACGGTTAGTTTTATTTAGTTTCGGAGAAGCTGCTCGAAGCTATTGTTGAAATTTGGAATTTTATGTTCATGCAGCCTGTAAAAATCCGACAGTTATGTGTTTGGGTCTATTGTTGGTGTTAAGTGGGGAGTCATTGAAAAAGGGAGCGCAAAATTCTGGTTGGTGTTGTGTCGATGATTGTGTATGAGAGGTGATTTTTTTGTAACAGACAAACCCCTTCCTCTGCCAGTGGAGTGCTCCTGGAATGTTAAGATAGCATTAAAGTGAGTGGTGACTTGGTTCAGTAAGCCATGTTTCCGAAAAAAGCTAGGACAAGAGAAAGGGTGGTGAGGTATCAAGGTATGTTAGTGATTTCGTCATATGATTTTGTGATACTACGGCAGTTGAAAGGAAAATGGAATATGGAAAGGAGGTCGTTGCGGTTGGTTTAATAGTGTGTTAAAACGTCGTCAGGGGGTGATAGGTGGGAGTCAGAACCAGAGTTGTGTTGGGGTGTGTGGTGGAAGGATGGGTGGGTCGCATGTTGAGATGATTATGGGTCTGTGAGTAAACGGGTTGATGTAAAGGGAAGTAAGTTTGATTCGTTTAGTTTAGTGTTGGTGAAAATTCAATTAGTGATTCGCGAAAGTCTTCGTCGTGAAGCTGGTGGTAAATTGCAGTTCGTAAAGGCCTGTAGCAGGGCATGGCAGAAAAGGATAAGGCAAAGGAAAATGATAGCAGGGGGTTATATGGGAGAGAGAGAGAGCAGAAGAGAGAGAGAGAGAGAATGAGAGAAAGGATAAGAGAGAGATTGTGAGAGAGAGGGAGGATTTAGAGATTGGTTGGGTGAGGTAGGTTGAAAGAGGAAGAAAGTTAGAAGAGCGAAGGAGAAAGCGGGTAGATAAAAGTGAAACAACTGTCGACCAATTGTTGACAATTCCACAAGACGAAGCAAAAAAGGCAGCACATATAAACAAGGGGCTAAGAAATACAAATTGCTAGCTTATTTGAACGATAACTTAAGTAGAGCAGTTGTACAGAAAAAAACATCCCAATTGGGTTGCTTACAACAATGGGTAATAGAGTACAGAAAACAAAACACTAAGATTACAAATACGACAAATACTAGACAAACAACACAATATCTTATGTATTAAATTATCACAAATTTATAGGGAAATGCTTACACTCCATAAAAGATTAAGTCAGGAAACTCTAATTACTATTGGAAAAAAATTACCAAACCTAGAATGGAGTGGGGAATTATTAACAGAACAAACTAACATAACAATTATTGGTACCGGGGATATATATCTATATATATATATATATATAATATAAGTAGAGCTATGACTCCAGTTCCCACCTCCATTCGGTGCGTCAGCGCGAGACCCGACGGCCGCATCAGCAAACCGCGCCGCTGGTTTAGAGCCGACGGCGTTATAACTCGCGCACAAAGATGCATTCTGACGCGTGCGTAAAAGCCGCGTCAAGGCTATGACTGCACGGAGGTAGAGCCATGATACTGGATGACAAAAATATGGATATAGTGGGAATTTGAACAAGACATTATATAAGCCATGCAGTAATAAACTAAAAAAAATACATCTGTCCTCGGACCGCTTGTGTGTCGCCTGCCGTCGCGGTTAGTGAATGATAGGCCTAACATAACCTTGCCGCTGGGCACCCTCATAAGAATGAGGGTTGCATGTAAAACTCCTAAATCAATTTTGGTTCCAATTGAACTCAACTTTTAAATGAGGTCAATTTTACATTTTCAGCATACTACAACTTGACCTCACATGACTTTGACCTTGGTATGTGACTTTGACCTCATCCAAAAACCCCAAGTAGGGATCCCATGTTGCACCTATGATTCAACTTTGGTTCCATTTCCATGCCGTATTTTTGGCCAAATTGGGAAATTGCCAAAGTACAGTATTAAAGTGCCCTGGGGGCACTCCCTATGAAATGGATGTGGGTGTAAGGCTGGCTTTTCCAAAACCCAGGGGCATTCGGTGACAGGTAGTGCAAAAATAGGGGTTATTGGGTAGTATTTCAAAAATTAAAGGTTGATATGTTTTGATGCCTGACATATACTGTGATTATATAATCTGAAGTTCGATACGAGAGGGGTTTCTTTGATCTCAAGTATTTACACTAACATTTAAGGACTAGCCAATCCTCGCCAGCGATGGTGTAGTTTAAAACTACTTATTCTTGTTTTAATTTCCTGTAGTATGAAAGCATGAAGTTAGTCTATCTCACTACCCCGCATCACAAGTTTTATGGAAAGTCACATAACCCAGCGGTTGTGAGCAAGTCGATCCACTTCTGGGGCGTAAAATTCTACTTTATTATTATTTATACTTAAAGATTGAAATGAAACATCAGGCCGATTGAAGTAAAAACAGTGAATAGAATCGTGATTTCGGTCGAATCTCCACACTTGCTCTCTGGTCAGGGATGTAATAGTAGTAATGCTGGTACCCTTCTCCTTTGAACACTTCTTGTGCAAGCGACTTTTGTTGTTATCCATTGCTTTCCCCGTCTGTTATCTACTACGACTAGGGTGTCGAGTACAAGCTCTCGATCTTGTTATTTTAATAACATGCACACTCCCGAGCTGAGGTCACCTGAACACACAGTAATGGTCTGACACTCGGATACGGCCTGGCGACCTGTATATATGTACTGATGTCAAACTTCAGATGCAAATTCTATGGTGTTAACGATGTAACGCCTGTATGTACCAATGAGAGCGGTGTGCTACTTGTACAATGAACTTCAAACTTGATTGGCTTACATCAACATTTTTCTTCATAAATATACATGGCAAAACAATTTATTATTTTACAACAACAAATAATGATATAATTCAGATATTTTGGGTTTTCACGATGTCATTTTTAAATTCGTATAACGAACTGCAATTCCGTTTTGGTAATATTTCAAAGAAGACAAAATCAAACAAACAACAAAACTCCCTCCCCAAAATACATGTTAAGATGATTAGACCAACATTAATGACTAAAATATCCCGTTACGTCCTTAGTAGGTTGCTTTTGGTTTTAATAACTTTTGGGGTATGTTAAGATACCTATACCTTGTTACAGATTATGGCAAAAATCGTGTTTTTGTATGATTTTTTAGATTTTCTGATTAGCAAATAACTGTGTGCCTTTAAAAATTATATGGCACAGAAAGTGGGTTTAGGTAAGGCAAACAGTCGAAGGGGGTTTAACCACCTTCCCTCTTTCGTATACGATGGTTAACTAAACACTAAGTCGTGTCCACACGGCCCGGGTCGGACGTAAGTCACTTAATACCGGTACTAACTTTGGTCGGTATTAAAGTCGGGACTTAAAGGTGCCGTGTGCGCGCACTATCGGATCTAAATCCTGACGGTATTACTATCGGACTTAAATCTGGTCGTGTGGACACGCATCTACGGTATTAAAGCGCTTAGATCCGACATAACGTTAAGTCCATAAGCTTATTAACCGGGATAGCTGACCCCACCCAGCCAACATGCCCTTCTGGGCCACATGGGTTTAACATGGGCAAGGTGGGGTTTAAGGTGGGCTAGGGCTTCAAGTGGGTAACCCAGGGTGGAGCCATGTGGGCTATCAGTGGTATATTTGGCTTGGGTTACAGGTGGGCACCCCAAATGGTCCATTGTGGGTTATTCAAGGGTCTGTGTGTGATCTAGGACATGGGGTTTTCAAGGGGTTTTTATATGGGCCCCATGTGGGTAGATGGTGGGCATGGGCTACTGGTGGAACTCACCCATATAGGCGTGGTCTCGATGACCTGTATTTTTTTCTGCTGTAAACATGCAATTTTGATCAGAATTTGTATTTTTAGTCTTTTTTTTATAAATTAATTCTCAAGACAAGCCCTATAATACCTTGTAATCTATTTACTTTTTCATCACTTACCATTTTGATGACACCTTTTAGACGGATGGTGTACCGACTGTAACATTTGAAAACCCCTAGAACATACATATCATATTAAAAATAACCTTTATAATTTAAACTAATTAATTCGGGACGGATCAAAAACAAAGCAATCGGATTAGAAGATAGGAGATGTTCGACACTTCAACGGATTCGTTCGAGTGAGACGGCTCCTCTCAGATAACGATTTTGTGACTGTTTAGGATAGTCGTTTGATCGAAATCTTTATAGGTTATATTTATCGGGAACGACGATTGTCTTTTCTTTTTCTTTCGCGGTTCATAGTGGCCGTAAAGTGGTTTGTATATAAATCAATTTAGGGTTTTTTAATCTCGTGGATCAGTGAGTTTGTATTTCGCAGTTGCAGCTATGCCTTTGTGTGTTATAGTTTAGTAGTTTGTCTTACTATTTGGCCCACTTGTGGCCAAATGTGGTCAGCAGGGCCGAGACCAATGCAGATAGTGAGCTAGAATAGCCAATGTCTCAGTCGTCCCGGACTCCCGCTCTAGAACATCTATCTTATAGCGATAGCTCTAGTAACTTTGGCCCTCCATTTTGATGCTCATTCCATTTGTTCATGACGATGGGTTTGAAACTGTTTCACGATATAGAGCAAAAAAACGTAGAAAGGATTCTGCTTCGTCAAGGATTGCCACATTGTCGGGATACACAACGCCCTGTGGGGAGGAGCCTATTCCTCCCTCGGGTTTTGTGTGCCCCAAAGGTTGTAATTTCTGACTAGTGATGAGGTGGAATTTGGCCAAGCTTAGTCCTATCAAAATCGCCAGGCTCTCAACAATATTAGTTCAGATATGTTGACAAAAGTTAACAAGTAACCATGTATCGCGGTTCATTGTTTCACGGCAGCTATGGCAGTTAAACGCATTATGACAGTGTTGGGAGATTGGCCAATCCGACTGACTACCCATTAGTGAAACACAAAGCAATGGCGTTATACTGCCAGGCCTGAATACATCGATGATGTGGTGGAAGAGTGGAGTCAGCAGGTGTTATAGTGCTATGAACTTCTCAAATTAAAGTTGAGGGCAAGTTGGAGGACTCTTTGTTCTATGTGCTTGACTGGCACACATCAAAGGTTCTCCCTTCCCAAGGTGTGTTGCTACGAAGTTCTTCTTCTGTGAAGCCCTATGTTCAACCTGTCATTCGATGTTTCAAATGCCAAAGGCTAGGCCATTTGCTGTCCAATGTAAAGGGAAGACAAACTGTGTGAGATGTGGGGGTTCATCATTTTGATATTGCCATCTACACAACTGGAAATGCTTCCGAGTGGTGAACAACACTCGGCTGCATACCAGGGCTGCCCTATGATGAAAACTGCCAAATAACGGTTCCAAGTTGTACAAAGCCAAACGAATGTTTCATAGCAACGGCTAAGATTGTAAAAGAAACAACTTATGCTTGCCCGCACCTGGGCCTACAAAAGCTATTTAACTCCATCACAATCACAGAACACTCAATCCCAGATAACTACCTTACAAGACTGTTCCAACCCATAGTTAAGAATAGTAGTTTTGCCAACTTTCTCTAAGCCGATTATTGCATGGTGATCGTGAAACCAAACCGATAATTCTGTGGAATGTCAGACTGATCCTCAAATAGCTGCATCTATTCAGTCCCGTTTCATCAACAATGTTTTTTTGTTGGCTGGGTTCTTGAATCTATGAAAGAGTAAAGAACAAAAAGGAAAGAGAGTTGTCCCATTAGAACAGCTTGTTGCCAAGCATTTAAAGCTGAGCGTCATATAAGCAACACCAGGTTTTTCAAAGTAGGTCTCATAGTAGTGGAGAATTGGTGGTAATCCGGGAGCCAGGGAAGATATGAGTTATCTTCCGATCATCTATAACCTCTAACATTAAATAATGTTACACATTCTTATATTTTTTTCTAGGGTTTACCGCTCATCCAGTGAAATGCTCAGTCGATCTGAAGGCATGGACACTTCAAAATGTTTGGTTAATTTTACCCCTCAGCCAGATATAATTGTGTCCAAGAACATGCTCAATGAATCTAACAATTTAAGTTATCAGGTTTATGATTTTTAGCCGTAAAGATAGAATCCTTGAGGGTGGAAAAACATCATGGGGGTGTTGGCATTTTGTTAAGGTATTGCTTTTTCAGTTATGGATAGTGATCTACTCCCCATTGAATCCCGGGTAATAATCTTTGGTCTGATAATCAACAACAACGGATTAGTGTTGTTACTGTTTACAATCCTAGGGTGCATTAATTCTGAGGCTTGGATCAATCTGGTAATATCAAAGAATTCAATGTTGTTATTGTGGTGAACTTTGAATGCCCACAATACATTATGGGGTAGTGATAAGACGGATAACATTGCAAGGCTGTTGAGTCATTTATTTATTCACCATAATCTCTTTTGTATGAATGATGGGACCCCACAAGAATTGATCCCTCATATCAATAATTGTCTGTATTGACCTCACCTTGTGCTCCAACCCTGGCTACGAAATGTACTTGGTCTGTTCACGACGATACTTGGGGTAGTGATCACTATCCGATTTGCATTCGTATTGGATTAAACCTCAATTCATCTTCTAATCACGTCCCCAGCTGGTCGCTAAATAAAGCTGACTGGAACAAATTCATTTATTATGTGAGGGAAAGATTTTCGTGGCCAAAGGAACAGGTGTGTAGCTGATAGTTATGCTGGTTCAGTCGGAGTTAAATGAGGTTTCAAGTGAATCATTCGCCAAAACAAACCTTATTGCCAGTAACAAGCCACCTGTTCCTTGGTGGAATGAAAAGTGTGAGCAAGCTGTTAAGATAAAAAGAAGCCTTAATTTTCTTAGGCGACTTGTCTACCTGAGCATTTAATCGAGTACAGGCGCAGAATGGCTTTTGCTATACCACATTAGAGAAGCAAAAAATGTACTTGGCAACAGTTTTGTGAGGGAATTTCCTCGCAGACTAATGTTAAAAGTGTGGAATAAAATTCCGAATATATCTCGAAGCCTGGTTCCCGAACTGTCCCCGGTTTTGAAGTGTATAACGAGGAAACTGCTGTGTCTGACCTCGATAAGGCTCCAAGTCCTTGTTCAATCATTCGCACATGTGAGTAGTACAGATAACTATTTGATGAATTCAGATATTAAACAAGGGTGGAGAACGATTTTGTATTGATGCAGATGATTCCACTCCGGTTGTTTAGATGAACCGTTTTTACATCGAGCAATTAGATACTGCGATTAAAAGTGCTAAATGTACTACTCCTGGTGCGGATGGTATAAGCGCTGGTTTTGTTAAGAAATTCCCTCTACTTGTTCGTCAAATCCTCTTAGTGATTTACAATATCATCTGGTTAGGGGTGAATGTCCACAGATTTGGAAGCAGGCCATTTTTAATCCCCATCCCAAAGCCAGGTAAGACCATACAAGATCCATTGTCTATAGACCCATTTCTTTACATCTGTCATTTGCAAATTAATGGAGCGTAGGTAAATAAAAGATTATTTGGTAGCCTAGAATCAAAGACACTTTTAAATCCTATCCAAAGTGGTTTTCGTAGGGCTTCGTACCATAGATCACCTCGTTCGGTTAGATCATCCATCACAGGTTTTTGTCGTCCAAGGCTAGCACTGTTGCTGTGTTTTCTTAGACCTTCAAAGGCCTACGCTATGTGTGGCGAAAAGGTGTTTTTATCAAAGATAAAGCTCTAGGCCTTGGAGGTAATGCCTTACGATGGGTGGAAACTTCCTCAAGTGCCAGTCAGGGTCATACGGGTTAAAATTAACGTCTCCTTCTAGTGATCATTTAATTGAGAATGGCCTACCCCAGGTAGGTAATGAGCCCGTACTTTTTAATATTGCCGTTGTGGACATTCCCGATCAGGTTCAGATGTGAATGTTTCACAATATTGCTGATGATATTGCCATTTGGAAACCCCCCCGCATATCCCATATGCACTCCAAACATTTCAATCCATTCTGATAACTTAGTGAATGGTGTCACCTCGATGGGTTTTAATTGCTCCCTCAAATCTGTGGCCATGTTGTTTACGAGGCGCAAGAAAACTACCTACCGAACTTAGATTTACATATAACCCTATTAAATTTCAGTCAACATTCAAATTTCTTGGGTTAATTTTGATCAAGACTAAGTGGCATAACCTATCACTATCTATTGATCGTTGTAAACCCCGTATTAATTTGTTACGGTGCATCTGGTCAACATGGGGTGATGATGGCCTCATGCTTTTGCTTAGATATAAAGCGTTAATTAGATCGATTTTAGAATTATTTTGTGAATTCCCTATGACTCGTCTGCGTGTCTCTGAATGCGAGTCTTGATAGTATTCAATGCAGGGCTCTAAAATATGCACGTGCACTCAGAGGTTCACCCTTAACGGCGTTTACCAGTTAGAATGTGGGGGACGCCTCCCCTTATATCCGTAGAAAATACCCTAATAAGTGTTATGGGTGTTGTCATTAAGCCAACAGTCAACATCCATAGTGATCGTTCAATGATATTGGGAAAAGCACTGGTTTTTTCAAGATTCCGAGGAAGTTCTCATGTACCGTTTGAGGCCAGGATGAACTAACCACATTGCCCGATTTTAGTGCTATCCCTCCGCCCTGGCCTTTTGGATCATATTTGTGTTGAGACAATCTTAAAAAAATTCATGCATTTGTCACACATAAATGATATACAGGAATACGAAGAAATTGCTTCAAAGAACTAAATACCACGGGTGCTCTGCCCTCCATATTTAGCCGGATGGTTCGGTGGTACAAAAAAAAACTTCCCAGTGTTGGTGTACTTTGTTATTCCTGTGTTCAAGTATTTCGCGGTTTTCGGCTACCAGAGATAGTTTCCCTATATCCGCTGAGTTGTCTGCCATGTGTTCTCTAGCACTGCGATGGGTGGAAGAAGTTGAGCCGTGCTTTGTTTTAATTTTGATATAGCTTAGTGTATTCAAAGCCTTTCAACTTTTAATTCCGACAATAAGATTATGGTGACAGTTCAACGTACTCTAATATTCCTACATGACTGGAGTACATGTGGTCTTCTCCTGGGTTCCCGGCCATTTTAACATCTATGGTAATGAATGTGCGGACACTGCTGCCAAGAAAACTGCAAGACGTACCAATATTGATATCTCTCTTCCAGTTCATTCTTTTGAAGTCACGTCTATCTTCAAACTGAGATGAAGAAAGAATGGCAAGATCAGTGGTCTATCATTTTCACCAATCTTCGCGAAATCCAGCGGTCCGATTCTCCCTTCATATGTTCAGTTGGGAATATCCATAGAGATGAGGTTCAATTTCAATCGTTGGCGAACGTGAAAGTGTTTTACCTCACATTCACTTTGCTCTCATGACATAAACATCCTGATGACTGGTTCTACCTGCAGATGTGAGGAAGACGTCAACACACCTTTTCCTGTAATGTCCCCTGTACAATGCGCAAAGAACATCTCTACTTAATCATTGGCGTTAATCCGGATCTTAAGGGGCTCGTTGGTGGAAAGCCTCCCCCTGTTAAAGAAATTCTTGATTTTTTTTTAATTTTAAAGGCTGATGCAGAGATTTTGAATTCTTTTATATTGTTCTTTTTTCTTTTACTGGACTGGCGTGTGTGTCAGATTTGTGTTGAGCGTAGCTAGGCCTGGCCTGACTGGGAGATTGTGACTTGAGATCTTAGTCTACGGGGTCCGGGCCCTTAAGTGTGGACATACAGCAGGCCCAGTCAGGTGCTGTTTTTTCGGTAGGTTTTATGTCTGTGTATGGATTACCAGTTTGGCACGCCGCTAACCGTTCTTTTTCATTAGTCCTGATTATTATTATTTTTTGAGCCTTAAAGCTTCGTATTTTGATCCTGATATGCACCGGTTTGTCAAATTAAATATTAATATTGTAGTATAGGTGCATTAGGCACTTCTTGTACTACTTTATATGATAGCTGCAACTTTGTAGTATCCTCTTGCCCTATATTCTTTTGCTTGTCCGTATATTGTCTGAAAAATAGTTTGGTTGTTTGGCGCAAATAGCCTAATTAGCTGCAGGCGCCATTAAAATCCAACAACAACACCAACACCAACACATAGTAATTCTTGATTTCATTGCATTTCTCTATTATTCTATCTTTTGGATATTTATCTTTGAAACAACAAAACATACATTTTGTGTGTTTTTTTCACCCAATGGTGGGCCACTTAATTTCCACATGCAACGAGGGTGCATAACATCAAATTTTGAATTTGCCCATCTTGGGCCCATGAAAGCCCCTATGGGCCCCACATTGACCCTGTATGGGTACAACTCGGGCGAGCCCATAACAACCGTCAGAAAGCGATCACCTATGAGGGAAACACACATGTACCCATGTAATACCACCTGCAACCACTGGGCAAACCCCCATGGGGCCACTCGAGTCCCATTTTAAAACCCAAGTAGGCCCACATGGGGCCATGAAACAGCGCTTTTTCAGCCCATTTGGGGCCCTCATGACGTGCCCACCTAAACCGTATTTTACCCACATGGCCCCAACTGGGAATGTTTTGCTGGCAGCTAACAATATGACGTTTTTAAAACGTATTATAAAAAGTTATTAAACATCAATCTTCAGTATAATTATTAAAATTAAATTTAAAAACTTAATTTTGTGGAGGTTATTTGACGTTTTAAAAACGTAATTCCGAAAACGTTTTAAAACGTTTTAGAACGTAAAGACGTGTTTAAACCTTTTCCAAAAAGGTGAGACCTATGAACGTTTTAAGAACGCTTACAAACTTACTGGAAACGTGCCTTAAAACAGTACGGACGATTTAAAAACTTTTCTAAACGTGATGACAACGTCCAACCTTTGAGTCATTGCCTAATTAAACGCTCTAATTAAATAAAAAAAGTAATCGGTAATAATATCGGAGCAAATCTTACACAAGTTGTTTGACAGACATAAATTACTCACTTCACTGTATTGTGAATTGAACATTTTGGGGGAGTGAGGGCCTGCGCGTGAAAACCACACCTTATCCACTACACCAGCTAGACGACTCGCACTTTGATGGGTAATTATTAGTTATATAGGCTGGAATCGTCGCATAAGATTGGTTATCTTCTTTTTTGAAGTGAGTGTCCCTAAATTTGACCCATTTTTACCACTGAATTTAGGACACCATCTGGCTGACATAATTAATAATGCCATGGCTTAACTAACAAAATAGCCTGTAAAGGAATGTTAAGATGTTTGCGATTTCGTTTTTCTCTATTGGTTTTGTGAGTATTTTGCAACGTTATTAGGACATTTCAATATTACGTTTTGGGTAGCGGTCATCATAAGACGAACATGTTTACCCCTAACCCTAACCCTGACCCTATAATGTGACATTGGACGTTTTAACCGTTTTTTAGAAGTCTTACAGACTTAATGATGATACGAACCAGAACCTAGCCAAAACGTTAAATAACGTTTGTCAAGGTTTTGTAAGACGAAGACTATATTAGCTAACCCATAACATACCCAAACGTTTTTTTAAAAGCGTATTTCCCAGGTCTTTTTTTTGGTAATAGATTGATAATGAATAGTAAAAGACTTATTTAGAACATGCAAAAACGTTCCAGAACGTTTTACAATGTCCTTATTAGACGAATAAGAATGGGCCATCCAAACCTAGCCAAACTTTAACAAAACGTATTTACCAGGTCTTATAGACGAGATGAATAGGCGCATGAAAACCTTGCCAAACGTTTTACAATTCTTATAAGACAACGGCCCCCCGTCATAGACGCATCCGAACTAGCAAAAACGTGTTATAACGTGTTTACAAGCCTAATTATACGAAGACGACATGGACACTCGAGAACCTAGCCAACGTTTGAAAAACGTATTTATCAGGTTCTTATAGACTAAGAATTTAATAGACAATGAGACCTTGCTAAACGTGTTTCAACGTTTTTTACAATGTCTGATAAAGAAGACGTAATAACGAATCTTGAACCTAACCAAAACGTTTTAAAAACTTTTTGTGTTTGCTGGGACCGTACGTGTCCATGGGAACTGGCATCGGAGTTTTAAACTTCACCCAAAGAAGGTTAGATAATGATTAAAATATTAAAGAAACATTGAAAATGTTCTTATCGAAATCTGTTTTATGCATGCACAGGAACCTAAACACAGTTGAAAAAAAACCTCTCAACAATGACCATTTAAAATGGAAAGAATGGGCAAAATCAATTCATTTGTGAAATGATACTTCACAACCCATACAACAGTAATTTCCGTCCATGATTGACAAAGTGTCCGTCACATCATATTTTCAATTTTTCAATTTGTGAAGATACTTTAAATGATTTAAGTTGACACTTTCATTCACACTTAGTGCATTTAACGATTGCTCAGCGTAATTTTGTCTAATTTATGACCTGCTAGGAAATAAAACCACTTTGTTATATTCTTTTGGTCATCCCGTCTGGCCAATTTTACATCAAAATGTAAACAAATTAAAAAATAGAAAAAAACTACAAAAAATATTTTCTACTAGTTTTGGGTTTGCTTAGAATAATGTGCAAGCTATAATAATTAAACAAAACTTAGAAATTTGAAAGTACAAAGAAAAACTAAGACAAATTAATTATAGTGAAAAGTCCGTCTGTGTAGTTGTTTATTTAACACCTCCGTTACAAAAGGCCTGATCCAAAGGTCTCCACCTCTTTTACTTTTTTAAACCATGTCCAAGTAACTTAGATATTAGGGTAATCCTTCAAGTGCTTTCAAAACACACATCGAAAATTAGAATCTTAACCTGATGCTAACCCTTAACCGATCAGGCTTGACCTTTGCTCGAAGAGTACGAGTGAGAAGAGCCATGTTTTTGCTGTACATTCGAAAAACATGCAGAATGTCGGCTCTTGCTTCCATCGGGGCGTAACGCTTATCAAGACCTCTAGTCAAGGGTAGACAAGGACCTGTATATTTCTCCCTTGCAGTTCAAAGATTAATTTCCACCAGAATCAGTGGCGTCTCGCAGGAGTTTTGGAACAAATGTCAAGATTTTGGGAAACATTTAATGTACTCGCTTCGCTTGCTGGCTGACTTATTTCTTTTAGGCGAAATGAGACGGTGTCAGCCTCTGAGCATTCTGTAAATCATACAATCAAGAACACCGGCTTTCTCCCCGGCTCTCCTCCTTCTCTTTAACTCTTTCTTCCTTTTCCTTGCCCCCTTTTTCTCCTTGCTTGCCTTCAAATTTCTCCCCTTTTTTCCCCAGGGGGGCCTGAGTCGCTCACTTCGCCCACCCCTAGTTACGCGACTGCTTTCCGTGCTTTACTTCAGAGAAGACGAAAATGCCACCGTAAGGTCCGATAAAACGCGTCCCACGTCTTTAACTAATACCGGTGTGAAAGCAATATATTCCGGCGGGAGCCACGGTACGGGGCTCCA
>JAMKCH010004947.1:0-137947 GCA_023653785.1 Ophioderma brevispina | reverse complement strand
CGCCTGTGTCCTCCACTAGAGGCCCTAAAAAGTGGATCAACGACTCCACCATAATACGAGTTAATGAAGGGTGAGGGCAAGTTATAGTGGGTGTAAAACATTTCCTACTTGTATTGTTCCAGGAGTTTACCGCCAAATTTGTTCTCTCTGTAATACCCCTTTGGTCTGTTATTGAAAACAAAGCATGTTAAACTTATCGTTTATTGCACTATTATGAACTTCAAATAACATGTTAAAAACACTTTAGCTTAAGTGTCACAAAACTCCAGGCCGTACCCAGTTCACAAGCGGAGGGCCGGCCGACCAGTTAACCCTATACACTGTTAAAAATAACCCAGTAAAAAAAAAAAAACCAAAATGGATTTGACTGGCAGCTGGGACTCAAAACGTGCAGAACGTAAACTAACCGGAGCCGTACAAATACGAACGCATTGCAAGGAACTTAAAATTCCAGCGGAAATATCATTTTTCAACTTATGTGGTTTTGACTTTTTAAACAATATTAAGAATTAAAACGTTACAATCCTCTGACAAAATTTTCAGGGTGTAGCTATGGCTCATATAACGTTGTATTTATACGTTCCCGACGGTTGTAAAAATTAATTTCAGGCAAACCATTTTGAGAAAAAGGCAATAAACAAAGGGAAACCGTGAGGAAATAAAAATTTACATCAGTATACACTTTGTTTTATATGGTAATGTACACATTCTAATGTCACCAAATACATAAGAAACTTATGTAAATACTGTACCTTACATAGATGCGAACCAGTGCCTTAAGAAGTACTGTCCTAAGCCTTATCCACTACCTACATGACTTTAGTAGCAGATGCTTAATGAAATACATTTCCGCAATTGTAATTGTTTTTTCCATCATTTACTGACTTTATTACTAATTTCATCACTATATTATATATATATATATACCTTATATATATATATATATATATTATATATATATAGTATATATATATATAGATATAGGTCCCCAGGCCCTGATGAAAGAGCCCATCAGTTCTTTGGTGGTTTCTACTGGACATTTAACTTTTGTTATGGTCAAGGATTATATCCGACATAGCGGTAAAATACGGCCTTGGCCTGTTTACGGCATCGACCGTGACTATACCGACTTCGGTCACCATACTTATATATATATATATATATATATAGATCTATATATATCATATATACATACCTACATATTACATATCTAATATATACATATATACATACATATAATATATATATAATAATACATATATACCTACCTCTATATCTATCTAGATTACATATATATCAATATATAAATATTCTATATATAATGATATATCTATCTATAATCTCTCTATATATGATGAATTACTCTCTGTTTCTCTCTCTCTCTAGATATATACTCTATCTATATATCTATATATTACTATATCACTCTATATACCTCTCTCTCTATCTATATCTTCTATATATCTTCTCTATAGGCGTAAGCATTGTAACACTGACCCACGCACGTTGCAGTTTCCCACATAAGTTAAGTGTTTGCTATCTTTCGGATTTAATATCCTTCCTCAGCATCTGCCCCACTAATAGACAACATAGAAGAAACCCTAACCTGGAATTGTATAACTTGTGTGTGTATATATGAAAGGCCTAAATAATGGACCGAAAACAAAACTATATGCGATAACGTTTTTGCAATTTCAGGCAATGGAAAATGGAAAATTGAGCTAAAAATAAAATGGGTAGCTTACCAAAACGATGTTAATGGGGCAAACCTGGACATTACTTAGGCAAGATTATGCGATGTGAACACAGGGTGGCGGATTGTGGCAATGTTATATGAATACCACTAAACGGCGCGTTGCCAAAGGCAATTGATGGCGCACTAGTGAAAGCAACGGGGGTAGGAAGCGGCAAAGGAAATCCAAAAATGGTTTACCTCAAATGCGTTTTATGCCATTTGGGTGAAGTGTACTAATTTGCAATCCAGAAGATTCTTCGTTCAGGATAACTGTGTTGTCTTCTTGTGACACTTGCTCGATTGGCATGAGAATAATATCTGTTCACACTGTGTTATGTTTTCTGAATTGAAGTGGTGTACGTAGGGTATGCTCTTGCCACCTTTTGGTTAATGGTGACGTATCTCAGATCGTGTGTTGTTAAACCTCATATACAGAGTGGTGCATGTTTTGCCACTATTGTTTTTCTGGCATTTTGAGCAGTAATGGAGGTAGATCACGTATTTTGATTGCAATGTGAGATGTGTGGTAATCGGAAAGGTTTCACCAGTATATGAGCTACTAAATTTGGTGCTTTCTGGTATAAATTTGCATACTACACATTTTATACTTGAGCATTTGAAGCACACACAATTTGAAATTTGAGAATCGTCTTTGGGTATTCGTGATGATCAGAACGTAAATTAGGTCACGGATATTTGGAGGTCTGCGGTAGTGAGTTAGAGGTTGAGTCTGGGAAATTGTTTAGGTTAGGGTATTGGTGAAGGAATAAGAAATGACGAATATGCATAGCGATGTTAAAATGGAACCGACCTGCTTGAGGTGGGGAGAGAAGTCAGAACAGGGAACTCTAGTGTTTTTGTTGTTTTGTTGTAGGCTAGGAGGTCTTCCGTGGAGCCTCCTAGCCACGTTAAATTTGTCGCTGAGAAAAATCACTGTATAGCATAGTCTCAAAAAAGTGCATTCGAGATTTTCGAGTTGTGTTTCAGTTTTCTTGTGTATCAGAGCATATCCTTCTGATACGGAGGCTTGGCTGAAGTGATGCTCTTGACTATGTGTGGTGGATGGCATGATGTGCGAAGCAAGTAGGAATGTGAGTCGGTTGACTTACTGAAGAGGTTTGGTGGACAACTGGCATTTAAGTAGCATACATCAAAAAGGCGGACTGTTTTTTGGCGAGTACTCAAAAAGTGAATTTAAGTGTGTCGTTAGAGAGTTGAGGTGATTCTGGAAATCAAGCAGGGATTCAAACGCTCGTTGTGGCCAACGGAAAAATACGTCATTATGTACCTCTTCCATTGGTTAAAGGTTTGGTTGAGGATGAAGATAGCATCTTCCTTTCGAGGGGTCCATGAATATACGGCATCGTTGCCTGCGCTGGGGTTCTGGCGTACCCATACATTGGTTGGAAAAGGAGCCATCAAAACTGTAGGTCATTCAAGGTAAGGATCAGTTCAAGAAGGCGGGATGTAGATCTTTAGTTGGTGGAGATTTTTTCTAGTTGTTAAAGGTGCAACGTGACATGCTTTGAGACCTTCTTATGACCGATCTGTTTGTGTAGAGTGCTTGACATTATGCTGTACATTATAAAACATATGTAGGGGAAGGGGGACTGCTGGTTTAGGTCCCTTATGATGTTGAGAAAGTGTGAAACTTTAAACAAGTACAAGTAATAAAATAAAAATATTATATATAAATAAAATTAAAACATTTTTATATGCTCTGCCATATGGCATAGAGCTCTCTCTTTTCCCCAAAAAGATGTCTAACCAGAATATGTGCTGTATATAGGCCCCCGTTTACCGGTTAGCGCTCTCTCGGACTATCTCTGAGTAAGTAAGACCATCTTCCTAGAATAGGTTTGGTTTCTTATGACCCATGGAATGTAATCACTACAATCATGAGGGTCTTTACGAAGCCCAAGTATGACCATCATGTCGTCGACGATTGCCTTCTGGCAGGAACTCAGAGTAACGAATTCTATTCCTGGAAGGCTATACTTTAAATATGTATATATATATATATATGGGTAGTGGCTTAACGGGTCATTAATTCACTTCATTTGTGGATTGCATTTAGCTCTGTGCGGCACTGATGAGAACACAAAGTTCGAACAACTCGACACGGTACTGTACTGCAGATTGAGTATATATATATATATTATTATATATACATAAAATGTCAGGAAGATTTTAAAATTGTAACATGACGTCAATCAATATGGCAGCCAAAAACGTGAACATCTTCAAAAATACTTGACACAAATTATTAGTATTACAGCCTTCAAATCGAAATCAATGTGTCAATGACATTAGACATGTACCTTTGATCCTAACCACTGTACAACATACATTTCAATTTGTTTTAAATGCGCCAAAATCGAAATAAAACTAATATGGTGCAAAGTTGTCAAAAATACTATAGGAATTACATGTTTTCACATATATTGCCCTCAATTTATAATTTGACACATTTTTATTTATCGGGATTACATGGTATCACTTGGTTATGATCATAGGTACATTTCTAATTGTTTCATTGACACAATAATTTATACTTGAAGGTAATATATAGAAATTTGTGTCAAGTATTTTTTGAAGATATTCACGTTTTTGGCTGCCATATTGATTGATGTCATGTTACAACTTTAAAAGTATCAGAAATACATTTATTGTGTCTAACAACATAATCTATGTACTTCATGTATTTTTATGGCACGTAATTTGCTGTTACAGGGCATATTATAAAATGATTAGATTTGGCTTCCATTTTGAATTTGAAGTATGACTCAATGTACAAGTGCCATGTACTTATTCATTGAGTCCTATAGTATATTTATTAACTCCATAGTTTAATAATATAGGGTCGAATAGATAATTATAATTTATGGCGACGCCATCTTGGATTTCTCAAAATGCCCAAGGATGCCCAGGTGGCACCCGGCAGATTCTTATTCTACACACCCTAATCTATCATTTTCAGCATAAAAATTGTGTATATACTCAACTTTACGGTCAGGCCATAACTTAGATCATATCACTCCGACTATTGTGGATACGACAGAAGAAGAACCTTAATGTAAGAAATTATAATTACTATAGTTAATTTTTATGCCCCTATAAATTATGTAGGAGCATTCAAAAATTCCCGCTTTGATATAAAAGCGAAGCTAACACCATCGTAACACGAAGCTGACATTCCACCTAATAAAAAGAAGGATTTAAATTCTGTAGTGTTAATTACGATGGGCCTTTCTGGGGGGAAGGACACCAATGTTCCATACTAGATTTGGGATTTTGAAGGTTGCCGAGCTCCTGTGGAGCCAGGGGGAAGGTCGGATTTATTGGATTCGTGGCAACGAATCCCAACAAACGGTCGCCGTGCCGGCTGGAGACAAATTTCCCTGGCCGGTTGGAAGACACATTATCGCTAGTTTAAGTATTTACCGCCTTGTTAGGCTCGATGTTGGCTCATCGAGCCAACACTTCACTGGAAACCCAATAGTGATTCATTAAAAACATGTTCAAAAATCGTAATTGAGTGATAATTCGCCAGAATGCCAATCCATATATGTTGTGTTCTTTACCAAAATATGTCTGTTTTCCAGTAGATTCAGATATTTACCGTTACTCCCCTGAGAGCGCCTATACCTCATGCAATTCCATCGGTTAGCGTAAGAGGGTGTAACGTAAATCAATGGAAGAGCCGTGCCAGGAATCCTAAATAATAGGACACTCGATCAACGAAGTGGAGGCATGCTGCATGAAATATGTGACTTACGGACCGTCAGTCGTATGTGGCGCTGTACCGCTACGCATTCCCGGCCTACGTCATACTACATAAATAATTAGGTGACTTATCGAAAATGGTGGCGCTATTACTACGCATGCGAATCGTCTATGGCATTTTGTACACAGTGTCACCCGCCTGGCCGTATCTTATAAACGCAGTTCTCTTTGCTACTCACGATGAGAATTGATGGTAATCGCCATGTAAATACATCCGAATTTTGATATTTCTTACGAAGCCAGCATTTATAATTACCAATCTACAGAGATCAAGGAAACTAGTCAACCGACATTTATCGCTATATTGGCAAAATTCAACGCAGGAGAAGAGGAGACATTCGTCAAATTAATTAATGACTCGACATGCGTACATGTTTCTAATGGGAATTGACTTCATACAATTTTCATTTATGCCAGCGGGAAATTCAACTATTGTAGTTTCATTACTCATAATATACTTCGAGGGGAGATCTCTACACAGAAATCGTCACATCATGATGAGGGACCAGGACTTCCAGAGGAAGGTAAAAACATAATTTAAAAAAAAATAGAAAAATACATAGCGGTTTAAATGCCGGGAGCTGACCTAGTCACACACAGTACTGCACGCGGTGAAAATCAACCAGGGAAAGCCCAGGGAATCCCCGTCCGCGGTGAAAACAAAGTACGCAAAATCAAAAAGTCCGATCACTGCACCTCGCGAGACATGACGCTTTTAGCGCGGTATCGAATGATCCAAGTTTACCACACTTTAATCATAGCTCCCATGGGTCCAGTGCCTTTTTAAAGGCATTTCTTTACGCAAATACCATACCATTCCCATCATTACAAAATTAAAGGGCCATTGCATCAGTTACCAATAAATCGCCTCAGGGTCATCCCAAACCGGGCTGCAAGTACCACCGGTCAGTCGCGGTCACAACCCACCAAACCGCACGTTGCACGAACCACACGATCGGTGACCGCTCTTGTTTGGCATCCACGTACGACAATTCTGAAATTGGGGGGGGGAAGGATCTCCGGATGTTCAATATTATATGGTCCATTACATATCTTCTTGTTCATTATTGGTTAAAAGTGCACCACATTATCAAATATAAACATACCATTCTGGCAGAAGACTATTTACGGCTCTAAAAGAACTATTAACGGCTCTCAAAAAGACTATTTACGCTTTCAATTTTAGCACACTACTCTGACGCAGTTTGTAAAATATCAATGAAGTGAACTTGGCGCCACAATTTAGGGATGAGAATTTCAGCCCTAAAGTATCATGATGATCACGTAAATCATCAAACAAATTGTCAAAATGGATGCAGCGGAAATGCAGGAGTGATGGTTACGGCTACAAATCATCCACGATTCCAGCTTTAATTGATTAATTAGAAATGACAATTTCGATGATGGTGGCTTGACAATGTGAACACTAAAAAGCAGATTGAGGAGGTATGTAAGCTTGCTGACGACAAACCTGTATAGAATGACTGCCGTCATTGGTCATTTTGTCGGTAGGTTTAACTAGGCTAGGGTCCAACGCAAGCGGGAATGACAAGACTGCAGAACTGGCGGCCATGGAATATTGGTAATTTTTACCTTCGTCATTCTTTTAATAAATCTTTTAACAATCAATGAAACAATTGAAATATGCATTACGTAATATAAAACAAATATATACTGCCCGGTATTCGAGCGCCTGTTAAATCTATGGTCCCTCGTGACTTCAATATTGCTTTTTGCTGCGGGGCTACGCCCCGCAGCAAAATAGCACTATTGCAGTCAACCTCGGCAACTTAACATTAAGAGTCTCTCATGTCGTATATATTTGTATACTAGAGTTGGGTTTTGGAGGTTGCCGAGCTCCTGTGGAGCTTTCTTAATGTGAAACAAGTAATAAACAAACTGTTGGCAAGGTCGCCACAGAAACTGAAAGTTTACAAAATGCGAACACTAGATCGTGATGAATTGCGATAACAAAATTTGTTCGCATAGAATTTAAAAAAACCTGATTTTCATCGGTGTGGCATCACCCCAAATCAATAGGGGGACTATTTTCGGTATTATTTGACTGTTTCACCCTCGACAGTCAGGCTTCCGCTTGTTGATGGCAAATGAAAAAAATGGCAAAAATGTTTTGCCGGTTTTTTGTTGGCAAAAACTAGAACAACTCAAGATACATTAATCCTGTGTAAAGCACTTGCAATAAATCCTTCGACATTTTTGTCTTGTCAGTTTCTAAAATAAAAATTCCATTTTTCATATGACCCATTTCAGTAGGCCTATATGCACTAAAATCTATGCTTTTTTTTCTTTGTGTTGTAGCGTGGATGGACATGGCATAATGCCTCACGGGTTACTAATTTATGTACTAGAGTATATTAGAGGTTTATCTTTATTTGGAGCCTGACCTTGAACTGCGATTAAATTGTCCAGCCAGTGCCCACCCCCCCCCGCTTTGCATAATTCGTAGATTCAACTCAGTCATCGTGGCCCGATTCCGCCAATCACCGCGTCGCCCACCTGCATGGGTTAGCGCGATTCCCTGGCCTGATCAGATTTCTTCTTCGCTTCATCATTGCCAGGTACGGCTACAATTGAACCAAGCTTACAAGAATCTCGATATTGCTGCAAAAACGGCAAGTTGTTAAGTCATGTTTTATTACTTGGTTAAGGTGTTAGGCAATCATGATTTAAATGGGCCGTCGATTTCTTTCAAATTGATATATAGACATTCATTTGTTCTGATAACAAATCTGAAATAAAAAAAAACATGCTTACCAGTATTCGTTTTTGAGAAAAAGACTTTCAAAAAGTACATTTTTGCTCAAAATTTTACATTATTAACCACGCACTCTATGGCAAAATGTGATTTACCGATTCTAAAGGTGTCTGCAAAAAGATAACAAAGGGGCCGAACATGTTTTCTGATTTTCACATATTTTAGGTCAAGTTGCATACTTGAAAAATACCGAAATAAAAAATGGTGTCACCGTATTAGTTTTTCCTGAAATCGTCGAAAACGGACATTTTTAGAGGGAAATTTCTGTCTTCACTAGAGACGATGCGTCGCGCGTTATTTTTCGCCTATATGTCACGCAGCAAAACAAAAAAATGGGTGCGTGAAAGGTGAGACGCGTAATTAATCAGGCGCGTTCTTAGACTAGTCCTAGCAACATCAGCTAACATCAAAGCGATTTTCCAAACGCTTTACAAATTCGCGTAAATGCAGAAGTGGAAAATCGCTCATGAATTTTTGCGACGCTAAAACGCAAACGAATGCACGCTTGCTCATCTCCGAGTTTATTAAAGTCGGCTTGCGCGTACTCCTTAGAAACCAAATCATAATGCCAACACCTTAAGGGTGATAGAGGGTCCTTTCAGTACGCACACCTATTTGCAGCTGCGCATCGTTTAGCGTGAATACTTACGCACTCGCTATATGTGCGTCGACTGTTTTCTTGAGATGCGTCTAACGCTAGCGCGTGGGTTCGTGAAATTTTGCATTCGTTTGTGCAGTTTTGCATTCTCGTTTTAGTTTTGGATAATTTCGTAGGCTTTTTTTTTGTTCACTCGTGCTTTTCGGGTAATTTCACAAAATTCGCTTTAATAAAACTAATACCGACAGGCATCTTTCTACCCCACATAAAAGTACCCCCAACATTTCAGAGAACCAGGAGAAATCGGAGGAAAGTGTAAGCGCATTTTAAATTGAGGGTAGTCGAATTTTGAGGTTCAAGACCTCATTCAGCAATTAAAAAAGTATCTTCGCTACAAGACTTGCGGGGTGATGAATAGCGAACCTTCGGAATAATGAACCTTTAGAATATCGAGAGAACTCCGTAATGAACATGATGAATTATATAGATCCTTTGATGCGGCGATGCCACGATTGCACTATTTATTTTCCACATTTTAGACCACCCTGCAACGGGATAAAAAAAATATTCACAATCAGACCAAGTTTTCTCTGTTTTTGGGGTAGTGATTATACCATCAAATTATTTGGCACTCTTAACCCATATAACCCTAAAATAACAGCCCTAACCCTAACTAAAACTTGATCAACCATTAATTGTCTGCTTCATATCCATTGTTTTCATTAAAAAGTTTGGAATAGCGATCCCTTTAAATAAATTTATTCAGGCTTAAACTAGGGTCTAGAAGAATTATGGCTTGTTGTAAATGATGTAAATGCTAGATTTTTATCGAATGAATGTCTTGGTAGGATGCGTGTTGATGATCTCAATGTTCTGTCCATGAATTTTACTCTGAAAATCAGTTTTATTTTTTTTCGTTCAAAATACTCCCAAATTGATTAAATCATGCATTTACCTCGGTATAGGGATCATTTTGGTAACATTCCCGGCTTCTAGTCGTCAGAATTTCCATGTTATGAGTGGAGAGAGATCACCCAGTATTATCAAAAATTCAATCAGTTTGGCAGTCTCCATCTTCTGCCAAGCTTGTGTACTCAATGTTAAGCGTGAAGACACGGAGGTCACGGATTTGACCCCCATTCACTGTACAGCGAATCTGGTTTGTTGTTCTTACGTGGAATATTGTATACGGGCATAGGGTTGTACAGTAGTGAGCTGTGTGAAGTGCGTTCGCCCCCCGTATCGCGTTAATCCTTGAAGAATGTTTGATAATCGTATTAATTATTATTATAGCGTGAGTTAGGGATTATTGGATGTGTTATACTTTAGTATTTGGTAATTACATGAATTTTTGATGAATTTCACCATACTTGGGATTCTCTCTCGCGCGTTTTGAAGAGGGAGATGTATGGATATGCACATTTGTTTCTAGTGGGCCAAAGAGGTTCTTAAGATCGAGAGGCAAAACGTTACGTAATCTTTAGAAATTCACCCTCTCGCATGTTTTTCCGAACACAAAGAAAACATAGATACCAACAATAGAAAGCAATGGCTCCTCCGCTTCGGCCAAATACTGTGGGTGCCGCTTTGCATATTACACTAATCGGTAGTGATACAAATTAATGTATGTGTTAGAGGTGCAAGGTGGTTAATAATAGTGCTACCCTGGAATCCATTGTGCTCAGTACTCTTTTTTCATAATGCAATGCGCGCGTAGGTGAAAAGATGTATCATGAGGCGGGTTATGAAATCACGCCGACTGATGTGTCATTTCATCGTTGTGTGGCCATGGGTAGCACAAAATTTAACCACCAATAAGCACCCAAATCCAACAACGGATATTTTGGCGGATTGTTTGTATCGAATGACATTATGGTGTATACAAGCACCCAAACTGTTAATTATTCCGTGCAATATTCAAATGTCAGCGCACAGCACGGAGGACTGGTTTTGAATGCGTTCACCCCCTTGTTGTGAGGCGTTGTGCACGCGCGCGAAGTAGGTTAGCTTTGATTAAAATAGAGTAGGCTACAAGGAGGAGCCAAAATTGAGATTGTTTTTATGAGAAATTAAATTCGTACTTAAATTATTTTAAATTATAAACTTGAGAGAGTGATGGTTTTGACCATGGTTTATGAATGCAATCAGTAGGAACTATTGTCTCAATCACTTCGTCTGAAGTTGCATCTTGATTAGAGGATTAAAATAATACAAATATAAGTGGCATTGATGTTCCAAAATTTAGAGCATTCAAGGACCAGTCGGAATTAGGTGATCAGATCAGATTGATTGTTACTTTTTAAAAATAGATTGTGTTAAAAGAATAGGAATGAGTTAGAATTAAATTAATAAACTCTAAGGTTAGCATTGATTGAGGATAGTACATGGAGGATATAATACATCAAGATAGTGTTAGTGAAATTCAATTCTAGATAGAAGGTGGTATTATCAATCTGCATACAGGTAAAGATTGTATTTTATGAGCTAGTTGTTTTAAAGGAACACTATGCTATTATATGATGATGTTTATTATGTGTTATTGATTGCAATCACATCAAGGCGTTTGGATAATAGCGAGGGGGGTGATGTGAGAAAATACTTATGCAATCACAATATTGTTTTTTTTTATTATTATGGGAATATTAAAATTGTGTTGATTGTCAATGTGTTTAGGGAAGGCAATCATTTTCCATTGTAGATAGGGTAATCACTAAATGCAATTAAATACTACTTTAACAGATAACCACCGTGCACGTGTATTAATACATCATACTAAACGTAGTGCGTGGTAGGTTATGTATTAATAGTCATATTGGTTATCAATATTTTAGATAGAATATAATTAAATCATTTTTAATTGGTAAAAGATAACCACCGGGCACGTGTATTAATACATCCCTACTAACGTAGTAGCGTGGGATGTTATGTGTTCATAGTCACTTGGTTATCATACTTTAGTAGCAATTTCTAATTAAATCATTAAATGTAACAGCTAACCACCGCGCACGTGTAGATTAATGAGGCATTACTACAAACGTAGTAGCGTGGTATGTCACGTGTAATATTCATATTGGTTATCAATATTTTAGATAGTAATATAATAAATTACTATTTTTTCCTAACAGATTTTAGCCACCGCGACTGTTGTATTGTGATCAACTAACGTCAGTAGCGTGGTATTTGTTGTGTTAATAGTTCATATTGTTATCAATGTTTTAGATAGCAATATAATAATTAAATTACTAAACCTAACAGA
Source organism: Ophioderma brevispina (assembly GCA_023653785.1). NCBI lineage: Eukaryota > Metazoa > Echinodermata > Ophiuroidea > Amphilepidida > Ophiodermatidae > Ophioderma > Ophioderma brevispina. The sequence goes on along the minus strand of JAMKCH010004947.1, from coordinate 125,796 downwards.
TAGAAACCAGCGCAGTGTAGTATTAATTACATCATACAACGTAGTAAGCGTGTATGAATTGGATTAATAGTCATATGGTTAATCAATTTTAGATAGTAATATAATTAAATCATTTTAAATGTAACAGATAACCACCGCGCACGTGTTTATAATCATACTAAACGTTAGTAGCGTGGTAGTTATGTGTTAATAGTCATGTTGGTTATAATATTTTAGATAGGCAATTAACTAAATTTACTAACATAACAGATAGCCACCCGCGCACGTGTATTAATACTCCATTACTATTAGCGTGCCCGTGTTATGTATTAATAGTCACATTGGTTATCAATATTTTAGATAGTAATATAATAAATCATTAAATGTAACAGATAACCATCCCGCGCAAGTGTATTAATACATACTAAGTAAGTAGCGTGGGTGTTATGTGTTAAATAGTCATGTTTGTTATTAATATTTTAGGATAGCCAATATAATATAATTATAAACTAACAGATAGCCCACCGCGCACGGTATTAATACATCCATACTAACGTAGTAGAGTGGTATGTTATGTGTTCATAGTCACTTTGGTATCAATACTTTAGATAGCAATATAATTAAATCCATTAAATGTAACCGATAACCACCGCGCACGTGTATTAATTACATGATGTTAACGTAGTAGTAGTAGCGGTGGTATGTTAGGTGTAATAGTAATGTTGGTTCAATACAACAGATAACTAAAGGTATTATTCCGAGTCGTCGGATGAATGTACATGCTGATTGCATTATAATGGTATTTCGCCCCCCCCCAAAGTCCCCAGCGGAGGGTCGCCACAGACCCCTGCGCAAATTTTTTTTGGGTGGCTAACACGTAGAAAAATTTACAGGGTTTCACCAGGTTTATTCTCGAAGTATGGTGTGGTTATCGTGAGAAATTGGTATATTCTGAGGTCGGGCGGATGCATGGTAATGCTTGTCTGCATTATCATGGTATTCGCCAAAGCCCCCCAGCGGGTCGCCCCAGATCCCTGCGCAATTTTTTTAGGATAGCTAAATACGTATAGGAAATTTTCAGGGTAAAATGTAAAAGTAAAGATATGACTGCCTAGGGACCTGTTATTGAAATGATTGTGTACCATATTACATTGTGCAAGGAACTAGTAACTGGCAGATTCTTCGCTTCATTGCCAGGTACTGATGCTTGTATATCCCACGTTGAGTGGAGTTATAATAAATTGAGTTTTGAGAAACCAACACATGCAGCTGTAGCATTTCTAGGCCAAGGCGTACGGTGCGCCCGGTTGCAATACCTGCGCTCTATACATCCATAAAGTTTGGGGGGCGCAACGTACGAGATCGCGCAAAAAGCACCAAAGCAAACCCTCGCTGCCTGAGCTAAGCACAACAAAAAGCCTTATACCGCCCGCTACAGTGTCTTAAAATCGAAAGTTCTTGCTGCCTTCAGCCATGTATTTAAAATCCAGTACAGCCTCGTACCCGGATTCCATATAAATATAATAGACGTACTACAAACTACAGAAAGGGAGGAATAGAATAAGGAGTACACAATATCAAAGCTAAAATTTGTGCCACTTTTACCAGCAACAAACTAACAAAGATGTGTTTCTGCCAATGCGAAAAAAAAAAAAACACACGGATATTACCAGAGGCCAAACATGCACGACATAAAGTCCCTTAGAAAAAAAGGTTCAACATAGAACCTCTTTTTTCCTGTATTTTCACCCAAAGCACATGCTAAGGTTTATAAAGAACTGTTAAAACGTTCTATGAAGAACCTTCCAAATTAATAGGCCTAGGAATATTCTTTTTTGTATGTAACAGTAACGGAATAAAGCGCACCATTACCATAATATTATTGATTGATGAGGTTACCTGGTCGGCCCCATAGCGGCTTCTCCCAGAACCGGTCGTTCCGAGGGGAGGGGGAATGACTCTCAAAGGGGCAAAAGTGTGAAAGGGGCTGATTTAGCATGCATCTGATATCTGGAATTTTCCTGCCGTTTTCAAAGAGAAAACAAATTTACGAGCGCCTCCCGTACCGTGGCCTACAACCCCCTGCTGAACACCAATCGTGTGATATTGAATAAATACCCAACTACATGAACTAAGATCCAATGGAGTTTCAGTATCTTAAAATATGAACAAATGAAAAATAACATAAATCTTACTTAGGTATTACTGCATCTTAAAGGTGGTTGTTCCGATATGTGTGTATTGTGTTCTATACTTGATATGAGAGCCTGGCACTTGCACATACACCCAATCAAGTTACGTGTGACGCAATATGCATGTGCAAAGCCCTATTCATACTGTGCTAATAAAGGGTTTAACCACTAAAACGGCGGTTTTTTTTTATATCTTGGGAGTGAAATGGATTCGAGGCTCTCAAATTTCAGAACGACAATGAGAAAAATACGGCCTTTCATCCTGATATCACAATCGATACTACTTCCGGGTAAATCGGGGAGGTCCCAAAAGACGATCGGAACACGCGACTTTAAGTATATTCACACATGTACACTGTAAAAAAAATAAAAAAAATAAAAAAAATAAAAAAAATCTGGCAGCAATTCTGCCAACAAATACCGTAATAAATTACAGCATGATACTGTAAAAAATAATTTTTAATCAAAACACTTAAAAAACATTAATGTGAGTTATTACAGAGATTGTACATGTTGTGGAGAAGAAAAAAAGCCACTGACGAACACTAAACTTAGTAGGCCTATCCACAAATGTCAACCAAAACCTTTACGGTTGCTATTTCTGTTTCAAATTTTAGTGGACCTTCCACAATTTTCTTTAAACCACCTTTGCTTCAAATTTCTTACAAGACCTGATTTTTCATATTGGTTGATCGCATTTTTTCGTGAAGTTAACGTATAAGATTCGTTTTAGGGGTATGCAGTAAACCGTTTTCGCAAGTTTTTATGACAGAAAAATGACCATATCAAGAGCCTTTAACACCATAGAATTCTGAGGGATGCAAAATAAATCGACCTCCCCCCCCCACTGGAATTGCTGTTCGTGGATGCCAAAATAAATCCGACCTTCCCCCTGGTTGAATGCCAAATTAATTCCGCGGCCCCCCCCACCCCCCCCCCCCCCACCCCCCCACCCCGGTCCAAGCCCATCCTAATTGACACTGCAGCATTTAAATGCTTGAGGTGTTTATAAAATGGGTTATGGCTCTTTATGAGGGTATGCTGTCAACTATTGTATCTAGATAATACAGATAATATTTAGGAAGCTCTTAAATTTATTAAGAGCTTTCATTTCAGAAAAAACTTTGTTTCGAAACTAGAACGTCAGAACTGAATGTTCATTTTATGAAGTATTGTAAGAAAATCTCCAATAATCAAGGGGGTTTCCCCTTCTGCAAGCAAAAGGGTAGTTTATTGGCAATGCTGGGCACAAAGTTAAAACTGTTTTAATTAAAAAGAAGAAAATCCAAATATAGGTTTCCCAGTTATTTTAAAACATTTTTCCTTATCCTTCAAAACTCGTAAGTTGTTTTGCGTCCCAAGAAAACGGAAGTGTTCGTTTGTTAGAAAGCGATTTCGCTTTGCGTCAATTACATAAATATTGAATCAATAAAAGGAAGTTTATTTTCATAACTTGTCAAAATCAGTTAATTTGGTTCTCCCCAATGGCCCATTATCTGAATTGTACCACAAGCATGGGGATGATAATCGGCGAGTTATGTGGCGGCGAGGTATGGGCGAGTTACTGTTAGACCATTGTACGGGTTTGTTTGTACCATCGACCGCCAACAAAAAAAGTAACTAAACAAATGAAAACAAATTAAAAATTAAAATAAATAAAATTTTCGATTTCTTTTAAATTTTTGTTTAAGATTTTTTTTCTAGAATTTTTTTTTGGAATTTTTTTATATTTTTTTTAGAATTTTTTAGATTTTTTTTACAATTGTTTTTAGAATTTTTAAATTTTTTTTAGAATTTTTTAAAGATTTTTTTTTTATTAAGTTTTTTTTTTTTAATAATTTTTTTTTTAAAAAAAGTAAAATTTATCATTTTTTTTCATATGGATTTTTTTTTGGCGTCATGGTACGTGCTGTGTGTGAAAAAAAAATATGAATGTGAGGAAAATAAAATTTTCGCTATATAAATGGCTGGGGAGCTCAGATTAGACTGTTCACCACAAAAATGTGATCATTTTGCTGTTTGTTTGTGGATTGGGCGATGTGAAATGGAAGCGGCAAATTTATTGAAGGCCTCTTTGACGTCACAATTGACCCCTAGGCTTACTGAAAAAGCTCACTCTTCATTTCTCAATAGGTCTGTTGTGAAACGAGTGGTTCATGTACCACCGCCTCACCTTTTACCTTCTACTAAACCTATTTTCTTTTCCCCAAAGAAATTCCTTTTCTAGACGGGTTATTACACTGGGTATTGGTGATCCTACTCCTGTTATACCCAGTTGCATTTCAACGTACAGTGTGAGTTTCCGGGAACGGGTGGTATCCTTGGTTATAACAGGAGCAGTGGCAAGGGCGAGTGCTTCCCTGCTCAGAACCCTCCCACCCCTCCCGTAAGGCCCCCAATAAATGACGTTAGTACAGTTGTCTATGGGAAAAAGGCCCCAATTTCCCCCGTCAGAAATGCATCGGCGCCCCTTTGCCCCCCCCTCCCCCCATTTGACAAGGTCTGAACAGGACTATAAAATTTCTATGGCTTTTATTTAATTGCTTAAGTTCATTCTTGCGGTCATTTAGCGAAAAAAAAATGGAGGGTACCAACTAGGGGTTCCGTCAAAGCGGAAGGTGTGTGGTTGTGGGGGGGGGGGTGTGGTCACCTGCTTAAGACCTTATGTGCAAAAGGGCCCCCATGGTACTAGTTAATTATGCTGCTACTCTAAGCCCCCAAAATACCTGACATAGTTGTATATCATTTTATGTTTAGATATTGTGTATTACTTCTAGTATATAACTCACAAGTTATGACGTCACTATGGCCGTAAGATTAAAACGTTATATGTTTGTAACTTTATTTGAAGAAAGGACTGTAGCTACACAGTGATTACCAAAAAATAAGATTAGTTTGTCCCTTATTTACGAAAAAAAAATTCGGGGGGTGGGTTTGGTAAACCCCCCCCCCCGGACGAGTGAATTTGTAGAAACCCCGTTGGTGTGGACGAAAGTCGTAACTACACAAGAAGTTTCTTTATAAAGAGATTATTCCCAGTAGAGGGCCTATGAATTTAGTATAACTACTCTATCAATATCGCCGGGATTTTGTGAAAATCTCTATTGTGCATGATGCAGCCATCTTCCTAGAGCTTTAGGAGTTACATTGACAAAAATGGAGGTTGATTACATATTAATTAGCTCATTTTTTAAGTGTCCCGTTGGTGAATTTGAAATAAGTGTATATTTGATTTTGTTTTAGGGGGAAAATAAAGAAATTAAAACTAAATTGTTCAAATTTGGTTATATCTTCTCTAATATTAAAACAAAAAAAGAAATAGGGGGGACGATTATGGTTGATGACAATGTTAGGCATTAGCCTGGGCCCGAAAAATTGGATTCTTGCACCACCTGGTTTATTGAACCAGTGTAATGATACTTGTGCAGTGCACCAGCAGAGCACGCCCGCCACTGACGGACACTACCTGGCCACATTCATTCAGTTTCTTTTTTAAGCGCGTTACGGGGCATGGCGGGGAACGTCACGGGGGTGGCCAAACAAGAACATTAACAAAAAAGCTTTAATTTTTCTGTGATGACATTGGCTTAGGAAAATTTCAGGATTGGGGCCCCCGCTGGCCTCCGCGAAGGGCCGGAGCGCTGGGAGGCGCGCTGACACGGAGGTTGCTTGGAGGGGAAAAAAAAGCTTTAAAATTGAATGTTTGGGTTAAACGTTTTAAATAAAGTATTGGGGGGGTTGCAAGGGTATAGAGCCAACCCCCCCCCCAACAATCAAAATTATTAGGGCCCCAAGCCCCCGGTCTCTAAGCCCAATCCACAACAAACAGCAAAATGATCCAATTTTAGCTAATTTTGTGTGAGTTTCGTCTTATCGTGTCCAACCACAAGTGCATCTCAAATATGATCCCAGCATAGAGAGGTGTAGGCTTACAGGCTAGTGGTGCTCCAGGGCAGACCCAAGACAGTCTATGGCCTGTGGGAGTGTCCTGTTCTGCTTCCAGGTAGCCACACTTCTGCAAAGAAAACTCATATCGGCCAATTTGTGTGGGTAGTCTAATTATGCGAAAGTAATGCATTGCAAACACGGCATTCTAAAAGCAGAAAAAACAGCGGACTCGGCTCCGGCAGTAAATATCCTCCCGTGGCTGGTTCCCGGAATTTGTATCCCCAGCCATTTATATAGCCGCCATTCATTATTTTCCCCCTTCCCATTTTTTTTTCTCGTCGCCCGCCGCCCCCACACCCCCTGCCCCCGAAGCGCGCCCCCCCCCTCGGCGGCGCCCCTTCTTTTCCCCCCCCTGCTACACCCCAAAAAATTCTAAAAAAAAATTTACTAAAAAAAAAATAAAATTCTAAAACAATGGTATAAAAAAAAAAAAAAAAAATCGAAAAAAAAATAATCCAAAGTAAAAAAAAAGAAATTTAATTTTTTTTTTTTTTTTTGAATTTGCATTTTGTTTTGAGTGTGGTTTTGTGTCATTTTTATTTTTTGGCGTCGATGGGACACCGTCCATTGGGGTAGTTACTGTTAGACCAGTGGGCGGCGATGTTCTGTTAGACCAGTGGGCGAGATACTGTTAGGGGGGGGGGGGGGGGGACCCCCCCCCCCCCCCACCAAGGTTTTTGGGCGAGTTACTGTTAGACCAATGGGCGAGTTACAGTTAGGCCAATGGGCGAGTTAGTGTTAGACCAATGGGCGAGTTAAGTTAGACCAATGGGCGAGTAACTGTTAGACCATTGGGCAAGTAACTGTTAGACCAGTGGGCAAAGTTACTGTTATAGGCCATTGGGCGCGTAACGTTAGACCAATGTGCGAGTTACTGTTGGACAAATGGACGAGTTACTGTTAGGCCAATGGGGGAGTTACTGCTGACCAATGGGCGAGTTACTTAGACCAATGGGCAGAGTTTACTTGTTAGACAAATGGGCGAGTTACTGTTAGCCCAATGGGCGAGGTTACTGTTAGACCAATGGGCGGTTTTGTTGGACGAACAGTAACTCGCCCACGGGTCTAACAGTAAAAAAATCTCGCCCAAATGGCCTAACAGTAACTCGCCGACTAAGCATTCCCAAAGCAATTTCGTCTTTGCCGTCATTTAGTTTGCAATATTATGATTTGGTTTCTAAGGAGTACGCGTAGGTTGCAAAATTCACGGGAATTTTCAGAGCGGCAAATCCATGGAAATTTTGGGAATTAACGGGAATTTATGGGAATTTAGGAATTTTCGGGAATTGTCAAAACAATCTTGGGAACTGATTACAAACTATAAGTCCTTGTGTTCAGATTAGGAATACTCTGTACACAGCTGAAATGCTACAGAAGAAAATTCAAGCAAAAAAAAGCATGTTAAACAGAAAATAACCATCAACTCTTTACAAAAACAATTCATGTTGGTGTCAATTGTTTTATCTTCTAATCACTCACTGGTTCTTGTTAGTTGTATTCAGGTAAACCACCCACCTGAGTTTTTTTTAAATTGGATTTAGTGAGAACTTATCTTCACTGTGTAAACTTTCTTGAAGTGTTTTTTATCAGAGTGTGTGCGTCAAACTTCGGTAGTACCCTTGTTAAAATGTCAGTGATCGATCAAGTCATACTTGATACGCTTATTGAAACAACGGGTCATGTGGGGGTAGATGAGGTCAAGGGCATTTGGGGGTTACTTAGGGCAATGTTCTTCTACGTAGTATACTTTTGTTAACAAATGTGGAGGTGTCAAATGTCATTCAGGGTCATTAGGGTCATTATATTGCTCTAAACGTATTCTTTGACCAATATAGGATTGCCTATTGGGACCGCTGTCCAAATTTTTTATTCTTGTTTATATCAACTTGATAAATGATAATATATCAGGCAAGTGTAACACTATGGTGTTGAAATGGTCAGGTTGTTTTGATGAAAGTTGTTAGTTTTTTCCAACATTGCTCATAAATAAAACACACAGACATAAAATCAGCAGAGCATCTCGTTTATTGAATGTTTCTATTTGCTTTATGTGTGTTTTGTTTCAATGAATATTCCCTCATATCCTTTAAAAAATGGCCAATCATATGAAATACATTAAAATCTAAGAATTAATCTGTTTGCAGTGAGGAACAGCATACGCTAAACAAAACATTACTTATAGCTTGCGTTGTGATTTTTTTTAAAGAAATAGGATCTTTTCATTGTTATGTCTGTAAGAGCTTTTAAAGATTATTATTCATGTAAGTAACATTTATCGGTAGGAAAAATGGCAGTATGCTTGCAGTCAGATGACTAATTCACTATATCAGTATTTGAATTCTGTAGTGTCAATTAGGATGGGCCTTGACACGGTAGAAGGTCGGATTTATTTGGCATCCAGGGGGGGTAGGACATGCCAACCTAACAGCAACAGCGAATTCAAAACTGCATCAACTTCCGGGTGCTAGTCTGTTTCAAAGTGAGCGGTAGGAAAGCGCTCTTACGCATATCGAACGATTACACACAGACTACTACTAGACCTGGTCACGAATATTTAAACCTAAATGACCGTTATTGGAAATTACACTACTTTGCAGCGGGGTTAATCCACTAACCCCGACGGATTTAGATGTCAATATTTTTTTCCTAAATTGTCATGATACTGCTAAGATCTTTTGAACAAAGGTTTAAGAAAAGATTTTGTAATGTCACTGGGACCGAGACTGCCACAGTAAATGCACGTAGCAATTCCCCAAATTAGCGTTTGGAAATCCCCAATGCCCAAATCGAGCATATCGTGTCCTACCCCGTTTGGTTTGGCATCCCTCGTTTGTTTGTTTGTTTGTTTGTTGTTGGTTTGAAAGGCGCTTTCAGCTGCAAGGGCTATGTGCGCCAAAACATTGCATTAGATGTCGGCTTGGTATTCTTTGCAGACCTTCATGTGGAATGATCTACATTCAGGACGTTGGCATAAGGCTGTAGAAAAACACCGCATGCATAGCTTGAGCAGATCGGGATTGGTTACACTGGAGTAAAAGCAGATTTTCAACGGTGTTTTAGCGTAAGGAGCAAACAAGTCCCCGTCATCATCATCCCTGTCACTGACCATAAACGTTGATTCTATCTATCTATCTAACGGCCGCAGCCGAGATGCTGTTCACCATGTAGCGCCAAATGTCCCTGTTGTCATTAAGTTGGGGATGTCAGATGGATCCTGCTGGATGTCTCGAGCAATCACATCAATGTAGTTAAAGGGGCGACGACCCCTGTTTTGGCGCGGTAACTTCCAACATGTGACGTCTGAGACTACTTGATCAATCGCACGATGACAGTGACCGGCAAATCGTGCACGGCGTTAGGCAACAGAAGATGAAATTGGAGGGATATCTCCTTATATCTGTGCTTTGGTCTTGTGCTTACGCCAGGATATGTTTTGTACTCGCATAAGAAGCTTGGTGTAGGTGCCATCTAGCCTATCCTGTAGCTCTTTCTTCATGGTCCAGGTCTCAGATCCATATATCAGGATACTCTCTACACAGGCTCTAAAAGAACTTCAGCTTGGTTGAATTGGAGATACCAGATTGCCATAAGTGGTGTAGTTTATTACAGGCATTCCAAGCTTGTCCTTTGCGTGACAGGAAGTCTTTCTTGCTGTCGGCAACATAGGACCCTAGATACTTGAAGTCCTTGACCTCTTTGAGTTGGCTACCATCTGTTGTGCAGATAGGTTGATGATCATCTTCCTCGATGACAGTCATATATTCAGTCTTCTTGCCATTTAGATGTAGGCCGACTTTGTCTGCAGCATTCTCAAGTGATGTTAGTAGATCTTGTGCACCAGATATCAGATCAGCTGTTAGAGCTAGAATCTGCGTAGTCAAGGTCTGTGAGATACTGACTTTGATGACGTCTAGAACGCTTGGGTTTGATGGTGAGTCCTTTGTCATTCATGATGTCAAGACTCTGTCTGAGGATGTAATCAACCACGACACAAAGAGATAGGGAGCAAGAGTATCTCCTTGGAGGATTCCAGTAGTTGTTAGGAACTCCTTTGTGGGCCCATCCATGGTCTGCACAAAGCTATGTGGGTTATCATACATGATGGAAATTGCCTTGACAGTCTCAATTTATGGGACACCGTAGTTGGCGAGAATATGCAGCATTACATCCCTGTTTACACTGTCAAAAGCCTTGGAAAAATCGACACACACAATTGAAGCTTTTCTCTTGGAAATTCTCAACTCTTCTATGATCCTTCTGAGGGCAAGTATCTGAGGTAGTGTTGGTCTGCCTTTGTGAAAACCGTTCTGGTTCCGTCTGAGAATGGGATCTATGTGAGGAGTGATTCTGTTGAGCAGTATGGAGTTGTAGATCTTAGAGGCCAGTGGTGACAGTGTGATTCCTCTGTAGTTTTGTGGTTGTTGGAAGTCGCCTTTCTTTGGTAGAGGAATGATGAATGATGTTGAAAAGGCAGCTGGTTTGTTTCCCATGTAGGTGTTCACAGAGAACCAAAACTCGTTATGTTAGGATCTTTACTAATTATCAATTAGTAGACTCGTTAGTTCAGTCAACTGAACTTGATTTTTTGAACTGAACTAGAATTTTGTGACCGGGCTCAGTACCGTAGAAGCGCGGTAAAATTAATGGCAAATGCGCTGCATTGTTGGGTTGCAACTTGCTTGTTACATTCTAAACTTTATGAAAGCCAAACATGTTGAAACAAACCACGATCACCATATCAATTATAAGACTAGTAATATTCATTCCCGTCATTCGGTTTTGGGTAAGACACTTGTGTGCTGTCACAAACTATGAGGAGATTTAGCTCTAAGTCATATTGTCTACTTTTTCTGACAAACAACCAGCGTCTTTTGAATTTCACTGGGGGGATGCTAACCACCCCTCCCCACTTGGTAAGACGAGTGTTAAAAGCTGATAAATGATAAAACACTAATTTATTTGTATAAAAGAAAAGACATTTCAGAGACGATAAGATCATAAGTCAACTTTGACCAAGTCATTGCAAACTGCGTGTTATACTTTAATTGCAATGCGCTGGTGGTTGGGTTTCAACTTGCTTGTTCCACTCTCTTAATTCCTTAGATTTATTTTTAAAGTCTAGGTGACTGAATTAAGTGACAAACTTTTGGGATTTCAAAACAATTCCTTTAGATTCAAATAAAATCTTTAAAAATTATTTTATACACAGTTTTTTAAACTCATTTAACGGTGGTATTTTCAACAAATCAAAGGATTATTTTAGTAATCCTTTTTCCACGATGTAATTTTTTTAAGTCCAACAGGGTTTGTCACTAATTCCGTCTCGTTAGACTTAAAAATATCTTAAGGATTTAAGAGAGCATTCTAACTTTATGAAAGCAAAACATGTTTGAACCAACACGATACAATATCAATAAGACTAGTAATATATTCATTCCGTCATTCGGTTTGGGTTAGAAATTGTGTGCTGTCACAAAACTATGATGATGATTAGCTCTAATCCAATATGTCTAATTTGGACAAAACCAGGTCTTTGTTGATGCATATATTCCTAATTCTCTATTGGTTTGTTCTACCAACAACGCAAACATACAGTACCCTTTCGTATTTACGAGTGTCTCCTTTGGAAATGGCATGCGGGTTACTAACTTCACATCTGTGTTCATATCTTAAACAATACTTTCCCCCTTTATGAATTTTTCAGGAACATTAGCTAACAGTCCTATCTTACTTTACACAAAGACCGCAGTCATGTTCTTTGTTTTAAACTTATGGCGGCAGCACCAGTTGTTGTGTTTTTCAATTGGGACACTGTATAAACCGTACCTCATAATATATTTTTTTCAAACCTCATATTGATCGATAAAAACAGGACTTTCCAATTTCAGCACCCCTTAAATTACCCAAAAATCTTGTTTTCACACATTACACGACTCCGACAATTTGTATTGAAAGCACAAATATTAAAAGACGGCAAAATATCCAAGGTAACACGCACAAACAAATACAATACGCGGTTCTTGTTAGAAATAGTCTTTTAAATTTGCTTCCTAAATAGAAATTTAGGAACACTACAAATATTCCAACATTATATAATGCTAGGGTATAGTATCTAAGTTACATTTGGGATTAGTTCGTAGTATTGGGTTAGTTAATGGCGGCCTTCAACGTATTAGTTATTTGCGCCAAAAGTAATACGGTGTGAATTCGATTATACGTAAATTCTATTCATATAGTAGCACATGGAGACAGTGGTACTTGCATGACTCTGCAACTTGGCAAATCCCAAAACAATAGAACGTAGCTTTATACGGACCCACCAGCCTGTTTTCCAAGATTTCCCAAGCCCTCATTTTCCTCCGAGCTCCATAGTCGCTGGAAATCCGAGCGTCAATAGTGCTGGTAGAAATAACGCTAGTGTCAATCAAGGTATCAGGCCAATACCCATATGTCCGTTAGGTCACCCAGGCTGTCTCCGGCCTCGTGCCCAAAGCTCGAGTCGCTGGGACTAGACCGTCTCCAGCCTCGCCTCCATGCTATAGTAACTGCTTTCAAAACCAAGCTGTAACCATGCTGGGACGACGAATGGTAGCCTATAAATTCTGAGCATTAAACCGTGCTGAACGACACTGGTAAGCCTAGGCTATCCGTCTGGTACCACGGAGTGGGGTTTGGGCTTCCCGCGAACACTTACTGTACCGGTTCTCCGGGCCTTATCAGACGTTTACCATTTATGATAGTATTACAATCATATTATTAACAAATAATAGTGTACATTCTGAGTTTCAATATTGAGGATATTACTGATATGACCCCCCCTATAACCCACGCCAGGAGGGAAGGTCGATTTAATTTTGGCATCCCTCGGAAAGTTACACTATATAATAAATTCCAGTAAACTGTATATTTCTATCAAATGCTTTGATTCTATGTGTTTAGAGGCTCATACGGTATTTTTTCTGTCTAACTATGGCGAAAAAACGGTTTTACTTACTCTCTGCAAACTTGCCCCCCCCCATAAAACGAATCTTATCAGTTAACTAACGAAAATGCGATCAACTATGACAAATAAGGTCTTGGAAAGAAATTGACAAAAATGTGGTGCGATATGACCAGAATCTGTCAATCGGTCGGGTTTTGCGTTGTGTTGCATGAGCCCGTAGTCCTGGTCAGTGTGCTTTTGTATAGAATCGTTAGTGCCGTACCTCGTGCATCAATAGGCGGTGGTAGACCCCATTACATTGGAGAATGATACTAATTTGAATAAAATAACGTTCTAGCAGTGTATGGATTTTTGAAATTGCTCGAAAATTATTTTTCGATTTAGGGCTTTTTTCCAAGACTCCCCACAGAGCCTGGCAACCTGCAAAATCCCAACTCAGTATCGAACATCGGGCGTCCCCCCTGCCCTGTCTGCGTATTAAATGTTTGAAATGCAACATCCATCACACACACACGTATTATTCAAATTTAATATCATTAGAGGCATTCCGTCCTGCTCCCGCGGGCCTGCTCGACTCGGGTATTTCTTGTATCCGTCAATCTGTTGCCCCTGCCTTACCTAGAGCAATGAACTTTGCAGGAGAGAATTTTGAATTCATGCTCCTTAAGATTCTTCTTTTGAACCTACATCGACAAATTTTGCAAATTTAGATTGGAAAATTTAAATTACTTTTTAATTATAAGTTGAATATGAATAATACGCGCACATAATACACCAAAAGCAAACTCTAGGACAAATACCCGCAACAAAACACAAATTCCGTCTCAATTCTAGTTTTATAGGAACTATAGCGGTGATGCACTTTTCGCGGCGGATGGATTTTGTACTGTGCTCCCATTATATTTTAAGGGTCGTCGAGTGTCCAATTTGTGTAACATTTCAATACGGATAAATCCAATCTCATCATAATGCGCAGTTCCCACTCCATAGAAAAACACTTTAACACACTTTGGCACTCGCCAGTGGTGTTAGTCTCATCACATCCGAGAATACCACTGAGTTAGAGTAATAGGGTATACACCAACGACGTAAATAAACCCCACCCGAAGCTTCTCCCGAAACAGCGTAACCAAAATCAAGGTGCCCAAAGTCCATTATAATTAGCATCCGCACTTCCTTCTCATATTTTTGTGGCACCACACATAGTGGTTTACGGTATCTCGTACTTTGAATCCTAATGCATATTTTATGAACACGCGTTATTTTACGTCGTCCACCCTTTAGCGAGTGAAAACACACTAACAACCGATGCCTCATGCTATCACTCGGCTCAAATATCTCTTTTCCTAAGCAAAATTACAAACAGGGGTCATCGGAGACTTTTTGTGCCTTAGGAATGCAGTAACTTTTTAGATGCATGGTTTCTTTTCTTCTCCATCGATTGATTTTCGCATAATATTGCAGAAAAATCGTCCGATCGGACACTGGAACACTGGGGAAATGCAACATACGATAACATAACGCTCGAGGCTCGACCACAGAGTTTGTAGGTGCGTGTGTGTGCATTAACAGCGGACGACTCGCGGCTTGTTGCGCAACAACAAGGATGGCGCGCGATATGTGAGAGAACTCTCGGTTACGCGCTGTCACTATCATAACCCGCTCGATTCCCCTCTTGGTTTATTATTCCAGCTCTTGGTTATACACACAACCCTTGCCACGCGTCCAATAGACCTTTGTGTGTAAAATGGTCCCGTCAGAATATGTGCTATAACCGAGTTACCTTCGTTTTATATTCGGATTATATGATACACCATCAGGATTACAACATAGATCAAATTTTGACGATACATTTTGCTTTCATTTTTAGATATTACGGATTTTTTTACAGCATGCCGTATGTTCACGGGTTCACTTTCCCTAATCTTAAGTCTGTGTTTTATCAATGCGTGTTCCGTACTATTCAAATATGTCATAACTGCATTACTAGTCGTGAGCTGCCGCCCTATTTTTCAATCAAAAACACTTTTTCTTAAGTTTGCTCATGTAATCCAAAAATACCACTCCCGCTACATGTTGACAACCAAATTTTTAATTCGTCAATCAACATAGATCTGACACGCATAAGAGCGGGGACACAGCGTGTAAATTTGGAGTAAAACTTATCCCATTTTTTTCACTGGGAACTGTGCAACAGGATAATGATTCCAAAACCGGCGAGATTTTTTTTTGTTTATTTATTTTAAATTATTCATCCCCCTATAGCACAGACACATTTTAAAACAGAAACAAATACATACTGCCTTCTGTGAAATCTAAAGATGCTAGCCACTAAACCATTTAGGATCGTCTTCACAAAAATTGAAAACAGATGGTTTGGCTAGCTCCAACCAGCCTGATCATTTTTGTTGATACACGGTCTCTTTTTTCTTTTTCCGCGCAGGACTTGAACGCGAAGCCCACGCAAAACCGCGCGGAACCTTCTTTTAAAAGCTTTTAAAAAGGTACACACACCATACATTGCACTCGCGCGCGTCCTAGACTTTTGTGTAAAATTATAGTCAGAAAATTGCTATAACTCTATTTGACCTTTCGTTTGGAAAATACGTGATTATATGGAATACAACCGTAAATTTCTTCTGCACCTATCAAAACTTTGACGTAACATTTAGTTTTTTGACAATAACATTTATCATTTTACTGATTTTACAAATGCCGTATTTTAAAACGGGTTCACTTCCGACCTTATGCCTCGCATGTACATGTGCCTTGTGTGTTTATAACGCGGTCACACTTAGATTTTATTCAAATTTCGATGTTGTCCTTTTCAAAATCGTCCGTACATCATCCACTCTATCGTTAAATAAACGTTGGTCACAAAACCACAGAATTACTAAGAATATCTCACATTTTACGTACTACTACAGTGTGATAAACCCGGACTGATAGAGCGCAATGCGGTAATATGTTTTTGCCACCACGTCCCCCATATGCTCCAGGGGCAGGTCTCCTCACTAACCTCAAGGCAATATTTGTTTCTTTTTTTTTTACTTATGCACTTTTGAATGCCCTGTCCCTGCCATGGATACGCATTACTATTATTGCTGTTATACTTGTTTGTCAACGGGCTTTGTCTTCAGAATTTGTTTGGTGCCGACGGTAAAAAAATTGGGGGAACCGGCGAGCGTAGCGAGTCGAAAAAATGTCCATACTGTGCAATCCGACCCCCCCCCCCCCCTCCCCCCCCCCAAATAAATTTCTGGTGCTACGGGCCTGTGTTTACCGCTCAAGCCCTTACAACTAAAACTTACGGCACGGAAAAACACTTTCTCGTTGAGTTTCGCCAGACAACCCTCGAATATAAAATGATCCTTATATACCCAAGAACCACATCGTCATGGCATGTGGTTTGTTCAGAACGTTTTACCGTCCAGCAGAGATCAAGAAAAGTGCAGCACCGTGACATTGGACCGTGAAAATCGTGAGTTTCGAGCCCCGCTGATGTCGACGTGTTTGTGTCCCTGGCAGGATCATATTAGTCTCAATTTGCCTCGTCCTGCCCAAGCGAAAATCTGGGGATCTGCAGGGGAATATTACAATCAACTGCAATGATAAGGCTTGCGCACCTTGTAAGGCATATCTTTTTTGAACCTACATCGACAAATTTTGCAAATTAGATTGAAAAATTTAATTTAAATTTTAAATATAAGTTGTGGAATAATGATGAATACGCACATGAATTGACACAAAAGCAAATCTCTAGGACAAAGATACCCCGCCACAAAACTACACAATTACGCTCTCAAATTCTAGGTTTTATTAGGAAACTATAGCGGTTGTTTGCACTTTTCGAGGCGGTAGGGATGTTGTCCACGGTGCTCCCACATATTTTAGAGGGTCGTCGAGTGCCAAATTTGTAAAACATTTCACTACGGAATAAATCGCAAATCTCATCATAGTGCGCAATTCACACTCCATAGAAAAACGTTTGTTTAAAATTTGGCACGCGCCAGTGGATGTATAGGTCAATGAAGCATACACGAGCATACCACTTGAGTTTAGAGTAAAAGGTATACACCAACGACGTAAACGTAAATATAACCCACAACCGAAGATTCTCCGAAACAGCGTCGTCGTAACCAAAATCAAGGTGCCAAAAAGTCCATTATAATGAGCATTACGCACTTCAGGATCATAGGTTTGGGCTACCACTCTATATTGGTTTACGGATCTCGTACTTGGAAAAATCCTTAAGAGGCATCTTGATGAACACGCGGTTTTTACGTTCGTAACCGGTAGCGAGTGAAAACCACAATAACAACCGATGCCTCATGCTATCACTCTTGGAGGACTCAAATAGCTCTTTGCCTAAGCAAAATTAACAGGGGTCATCGGGAGAGGAGGACTTTTTTGACTGCATTAGGAAGGCAGTGAATCTTTTTTAGATGATGGTATGGTTTCTTCAATCGATGATTTTCGATAATTATGCAGAAAAAGAAAAATCGTCGATCGGGTCGGACAAGGGAAACATGGGGAAATGCAAAACATCGATAACAAACGCGCAGACGCACAGATTGGGTAGGTGCGTGTTGTGTGCCAGTAGTGTAACAGCGACCCGCCGCGCGGCTGGTTGCGCAACAAAAGGATGGCGCGCGAGATGGGAGAGAAGACGGAAAATCGGTTATCGCTCACAGATTTCTAGGTATTAGAAATCGGTGGTTACGATTGGCCTACTTCAATAACACGCCGCGATTTCCCCGCTTGGATTTATTATTCCAGCTCGTGTTATAATACACACCTCCCATTGCACGCGCCAAGACTTTGTGTGTAAACTTGTCGTCAGAATAATGGCTACAACTCGAGTTACCTTTCGTTTTATTCGGATTATATGAATACAACCAGCAGAGATTTACAACATTATCAAAATTTGACGATAAACATTTAGCTTTGAGATTTTTAGATATTACTGATTTTTACAGATGCCGTATTTTCAACAGGGTTCATTCGAATCTTAGTCTGTGTGTGTATCAATGCCGTGTTCTGTACTTTCAAACCCTATCGTCGAAACGCATTACGATGCGTGAACTAACCGCCCTATTTTTATCACAAAAACATCTCTGGTTTCATTAAAGTTTGCTAATGTATCCCAAAAACACACGCCTCAGCTACATTGTGACACCAAATTTAATTCGTCAATCCAACCTAGAGATGACACGATAAGAGCGGGGACACAGCGTGTAAAAATTTTGAGAAAGTATCCCTCCTTTTCATTGGTTACTGTGCAACATGGATAAAATGATTCAAAACAGGCGGAGATTTTTGTTATTTATTTTAAATTATTCATCCCAGACTAGCACAGACACATTTTAATGAAACAGGAAAACCAATACTAATGCCTTTTCGTGAAATCTAAAAGATGCTAGCTGCACGATAAACCATTTAGGATCGTCTTCACAAAACTTGAAAAACATTTACCGGTAGCTGCTCCAACTCAGCCTGATACAATTTTGTTGATACCTGTCTCTTTTTCTCGCATGTACTTTGAATACGCGAAGCCCACGCAAAGCCGCGCGGACCTTCTTTTAAAAGCTTTTAAAAGGTAACAACAACCAACATGGCACGCGCGCGCGCCATAGACTTTGTGTAAAATTATAGTCACGAATAATGGCTTATAACTCTAGTTTACCTTTCGTTTTGGAAAAAAAATACGGCTTATATGAATACAACCTAGGAGAAATTTCTATGACAAACTATAAAATTTGACGATAACATTTAGGTTTTTTGACAATAAATTTTATTTACTGATTTTTACAAATGCCGTATGTAACGGGTTCACTTCGACCCTAGGCCGCGCATGTACATGTGCCTTTGTGGTTATACGCCGGTCACACTGAAGATTTTATTCAAATTTCGATGTTGCTTTTCAAAATCGTCAGTACACATCACTCCTATCTGTTAAAATAAAAGTTGGTCAACCAAAACCACACTGGATACTAAGAATATCTCAACAATTATACCGTACTACAGTTGTGATAAACCTCGGACTGCTATATATGCGCATGAGCGGTATATTTTTGACACCACGCCCCCATGCTCCAAGGAGAAGGTCTCCCCTCATCCTCAAAAGGGCAGCTATTATTTTTCTTTTTTTTTATATGCAATTTGTTAATGCACGGGTCAAGGCAATGGATAACGCATTAATATTATGCTGTTATACTGTTTTGTCAACGCTGTCTTCAATTTTTTGGAGGCGACGGTTAAAAAAAAATTGGGGCAACCGGCTAGCGGAGCGAGTCGAAAAAGGTCTCCACTTTATGGCAAATCCGAACCCCCCCCCCCCTCCCCCACCCCCCCCCAAAAAAATTTCTGGATACGGGCCTGTGTTTACCGATCAAGCCCATTACAACTAAAATTTACGGCACGAAAAAATGCACTTCTCGTGTAGTTTCGCCCAGGCGACCCTTGGATATATAAAATGATCCGTAGATATCCAAGAACAGCGTCAGGCATGTGGTGTGTTCAGAAAGTTTACCGTCGCAAGATCAAGAAAGTGGGCAGCACCCGTGATCATTGGACCGTGAAAATCGTGAGTTCGAGCCCCCCCAACTGTGGTCTCAAGTGGTTTGGGTACTGGGCAAGACGATTATCTCAATTGCTCGTCCTCCCAAGCGAAAATCTGGGGAGGCGGATATGGGGAATATTACATCTAATGGCATGATAGGCTTGCGCACTCGAAGGCTTATGTCTTTGCGCAGCCACCTAAATGAAGCGAAAGGATTGTGATGATTTCTTGACGGCGGCGGGTATAATAATTGTCAACGCGCTTTGAGCCTGTTTATGGGGATTTAAGCGGACTATATAAAAATGGTTATTATTATTATTGTGACACCAGTTTTGGATATTTTTTTAATTGTATGTGACGTTTGACCTCGGTATGTGCGAAAACAGCGTCCGCCTCTCGGATTTGTATTTTCGAGAACGAAGCGAAAATAAACATGTTCATGCCCATCCTAAAGAAATAGACGGCCCTGGAGGGGGGGGGGGGGCGGGTAGGACATGCCAACCTAAAAAGTAAACAGAACGAAATTCACCTTCCTGCCAAACCCCAAGTGCTAGTCTTATTCAAAGACTTTAACGGTACACGGTAGGAAGGCGCTTTTACGCATATCGGACGGTTACCGAAAGACTTGACTAAAGATTAGGCATGGTCACGAATATTAAATCTTTGTGCCATATCGAACGGTCACACACAGACTTGACTAAAGGCCTGGTACACGAATTTTAAATCTAAATGACCGTTACCAAGACCGTTATTGGAATTGCATGTGTGCAGGGAGGGTAATACACTAACCTTGACGGATTTTGACCATCAATAATTTTTATCATGATATACTTAAGATCTTTTGAATGATATTGGTTTAAGAGGATGGTGTTGTAATGGCACTGAGAGAAGAGATGAGAGATCTGACTACAGAATCTGACACTACAGAATCTAAATCCTGTTCATTTTTAGCCGATCCCCATTCAAAATACTATATCTTCTTATCGTATCCCAACACTCAAAAGAAATAATTGAAGTTGTAATATTGCGAAGCTTTATTTCTATAAAGCTTCAACTTCCACCAACAAACATACATCATATATTGGGAGGTGGCGTTTTGGAAGTCTTCATAATGTTATAGCGAGCAATAGCGCGCCCGATGTACGTCTATGTCCATCAAGAATTGTTTTTTTATTCAAGAAAGTCAAGTTAGGTTATTCGTGATGTAGCACTATCGGGAAAGAAGAACCATTATAGGGAATTGACAGTGAATTAGCAAATAATGACAACAATTATGATGGTAAGAGCCTCAACCAGATTACCGGGCGAGCGCGAGCGGAGAAAGCGCACCACTTTGATGAAAAGGCTCCCTGACGGCGCAGCCATTGGATGATTGTGTCAAACTAGTTCAATCTTGCGTCGAGGGTGGTTCGTAGGTACAAAAGGAAAACGTGGCTTGATATCGGTTTTCTGCATTGCATCAGTAAAAGGCATGTATTTCTAAAGAACAGGAATTTTTGCAGTTATGTATGGATTCTTGCGGTTTATTTTACAAGTCTACAGCCGGAAAATAGATGGAATTCACTGCGTCCTGTACACTTTAGTGCACAAGTGACATTCGCTAGGATAGTTTGAACGCTAAATTATTGTGCCCAAGATTTTATGTAGATCTAATACCCGGGTGCATTCTCTGAAATCATTGTGTGCGACAATTCGGGAAATGAGTGAGTTGTTGAGTTTGGGCGGCGACTTTCGGCTTATCTGCTAAGACCATTCCGTCGCTGTCCTGTTCAACAAACAAAAAAAACACAAAAGACGGGAAATACGATATAGGTCCAAGAAAAAAAGGGACAAAAACCTAGTTACGGCCAGGATAGGCTCATGAACTTATATTCAATCGAGGACCAAAAAGAACTTTAACTCTTAACAACTACTTTTAAAAAAAACACTCATAAATAACCAATTAAAACCAGTGTATACAGATTCTATGGTGTTAAGAGTCATGATAGGATCCGCTCTGATAGGATCATTTTTTCTGGTCACGTAACGGTGAAACCGTTTGCTGCAAAAAGTCATACCCATGAGAACGATTCATAATTTGGTTATCCGGTTTGTGAAAGCAGATGTAGTCGGTGGGGCCACAGTCCAGCGAAGCTCCATAGACGATTAACGGAATACAGAAGAAACTAGTTGCACGAGAGTCAACTGAGTTTGGAGTGCTCTATTCTTGTAATACCCGTTGTAGTCGGACTATGAAAAATGAGACACGTTTTCGCTCATAACCTTCCGCAACCAAAACATCTTTTGGCTCTAAGATTTCACAGGGTGAACTGAGAAAAATAGTAGCTTTTTTTCTGTACCCAAAATGTTGGCTACTTCCGGTTTAAGAATGGGGATTCTGGGGACGAGGCCATATAGCGATCGGGTCATGGACCTTAATTCAAAGAAATAGGGACACCTTAGAAGACTTGAATGAAATTATTTAAAATGTAACCGGATTTTATTTAAAATTTTAAACTTATTAGGCCCTGGGTAATGCGCAAACTGGTGCTTTTACACATAAGAGGGGACTTAAAAATACACGAAAACTTCAATGACATCATGTGTAAAAATTCCCTTTTTCGTGCCCTGTGTTACAATAAGCTTGAGGCTCTTTAACTGTTTCAGTGAATGGTTTTTGAAGGCACACTTTATAAACGTACTCGTTTTGGGTAGCAAAATAATGCAATCTACTGTTTAGGTGTTGTATGTGTATTTTAAAACTGTGGTATGCAAAATTACTTGTTTAGGGGAGTAAAAATAAACCAAAAACACTTGTTAAGGGTTAGCCAAAATCAAACCCAAAGTTCTAGTTTAGGTAGCACAAATCAAACTCTAAAATACGTTGCTTAGCTTCGGCTTAGGGGGTTTTTCCTGCCAGGTGCCAAGTGAAATACGTGTTGGAGGCGACGAAAATAAAAGAAAACATGTTACGGGCGAGCGGACCTTTCGAGTAGGATCGGTCGGTCGGGCGAATTTTTTATTTTTTTCTTTTTTTTTCTTTTCTGGAGCTCAAAATTGGCCTAAAATAGCCCCAAAATCTGAAAAATCAAGAGAAAAAATAAAAAAATTTTACAAACAAATTTTCTTAAAAATATTTGCCAAAATTGATAAATTTGGGCTAAAAAACGGCTGATTTTACATGATTTTTGGAAAGACTAAAAAAAAAAATTCTGCAAAACTGAAAAATCAGGGTCGGTCGGGCCCGTAAAACAGGGTTTTTTATTTTCGTCGCCTTATGTACGTTTTGGGAGGCCATACACGGGCATGATATCCACCTTGAAATACATGGCGTGCACCTTGTTTGACCGGTCTGTGGCCTTTGTGGTTTTAATATGAATGAGTAAAAGTCTATGAATATGTACCTTGTTTGACCTGTCTGTGACCTTTGTAGTTTTAATATGAATGAGTACACTCTCATGTCTTTAGTCTCAATGTCCATATTTATCTGCTTTTGGGTGCGTTATTTTTATGTGTAAGTAACTTATATCTCTATTCTTCCAATGGCCTAGTAAATTGAATAAATTTCATTTTCTGAAAATGTGCCAGTGCCGCTTTAACCAAATGATGCATCCCAATGTGCACAAAAGGACTTGAATGAGAATTTGTGAGCTGAAAATTACAAGGTTCAAACTGACATATAAGATCCCACTTCCAGTAAAATTTTGTTTTTACATTTTTTGGTGAACTTAAAATGTCCATATATCTCAAAATGACCAAATGCCAGTTAGAACCTTTTAATTCTCAGCTCACAAATTACCACCCCACATTGAACAACAAGGTTTTCGTCAATTTAAAAAAAAATAGCGAAAGAGCTTCCTGATTAGCTCTGATATCCATTTTGCGCCATGATATGCATATTGCACAAGTCACAATCAAACATAGATTTAATAAATAATCACCTCACATTTGTTCATCATATTTTGGGGGGGAAAACCCTGCCTATATTCTTACTTTTGGTAAGGCCTACCATCAACCTAAAAAGAGTCATGAGTCCCGGATATTAAGCTTGGGCAATCGTTGAGATAGGCTACTGCATGTGTATAGGCCTACTATGTGCGGTAGGCCTATACAGGTTCCGGGCATGCAGTGCATTCGCACAGTCTACACTGACTTTGCACTCACTTTAACTCACAAACAGTTCATTTGTTCGTGGCTTAACCAGAGGGGGGGGGGGAAGCTTCCCCCTTGTGGGGAATCTTGAAAAATTAGTGAATTTCTGCACACTCGCTAATTTACATGTGAAAACAACATAGGCCTATTATACTATCACAGCTTACCACTTCCGCTGGTGCCGTTGACAACAAACCAAATCACCCAGAATACCATGCGCGGATGGTAAATTAGTCCTTTGTTTTGCTGCGCTTTTTGAAACCTTTGTTTTGAGTCAGATTGGCTGCATGAATTGGCTGTCACAAGTTTTTTTCATATTTGCATCGTTTTGCCGGGTTTTGGTCAGCGGCATTATTACGCCGCTGTTACTTACTGCTTAGGCGACGAAAATAACAAACCCTGTTTTAACGGGCCCGACCGACTGATTTTTCCGTTTTTGCCGAATTTTTTTTTTTTAGTTTTTCAAAAATCATGTAAATCACCGTTTTTTATAGCCCAAATTTATCAATTTTGCACTAGTTTTAAGAAAATTTGTTTGTTAAAATTTTTTTTATTTTTTTCTCTTGATTTTTCAGATTTTTGGGGCTATTTTAGGCCAATTTTGAGCCCAGAAAGGAAAAAACAAGAAAAATAAAAAATTCGCCCGACCAGACCGATCCTACTCGAAAGGTCCCGCTCGCCGCGTAAACGGGTTTTCCTTTTTTTTTTCGTCTCCTTACTGCTCACCATAAACCTGGTAGGTCGTGGGGCGCCACTGATGACATCTTGACAATTTCACTCCATATTCTGCGATCCTCCCGCCACAACATCCTCTGGTTGGTTGCAAAATCCAGGCCTGTCCATTTACTCTTGATGTTACTCTTCCCATCTCTTCTTTGCCGGCCCTCTTCGTCTTGAACCCTCGACTGTTCCCTGCAAATGTTTTTTAGGCCAGACCAGAATGAGCGGAAGATGTGGCCATACACGTTAACTCCGTTTCTTTACAGTGGTAATGGGAATCTTCCTGAGGACCAACAGCTCCCTGCACTAATGCTCTGACACCCTTACAATTAGGTACGGTGATCTTTGGGATGAGATGTTCAGGATTCTATCGGAAGCGTCTCATCTCTAAGGCCATGATCCTTCTTTCCAGTTCAGCTGTTCAAAGTCCATGTCTCACACAGGCATAAAGGAAGATGACAGGACCAGAGTACGCATCAGCTTTGCTTTAGAACTCCAAGGATATAAACGTTGTCCCTCCATATGGACTTCAGCTTTCATTGCTACTGGCTGTTTGTGCAATCCTGGAAAGGACTTCTGGTTTGGACCTCATCAGAAACAACTAATGAGCCAGTTACTTAAATAAAGCTTGATACTACCCCTAGCTCTGTCCATTAATTTCCCACATCCTCAAGGAGCCATTGGTCATGCCGCTTGGTCTTTTCATCAGCACTGATTTCCAGCCATACTTTCATAAGTCGCTCAAGGCATTTTACCCAAGAGATAGCACGGAGCTAAGGGCTCTTGTTCACTCCTTGCTACTGTTAGACCATCAGCGGCCGCTGTCAAAAATTAAATAAAGATGGCCAAGTCCGGTAGTGACCTATACTTCACAATTTTTAGTAATATGCTTTACCCTAGAAATATATGCCTTCCCTTGTGGCCCTAAAAAAGCCTGGTTACGCCACTCATTTGTTTCAAGCAAATTTAATTTCCTATGACATTCTTTCTTAACTCTGTTTGGCACAAAGAAATTGTGTGATTATTTGAGCAATAAATAAAACACAGACTTTCGATCACTGCTTCTTCACGTATAACACACGATGTTGTCGTTAGTTTACCATTCCTCATCCTCAAGGATCGCACCTTCCTCTTGAACATCCCTTCCGTTATCTATCATACTCTCCATAATTTTTGGTATACAAATACCTGTAGTGCTCTTTACAGGGGGATGGCCCGATTTAAGGATATGCAGTTTTCATCTTGATCATGGCCTTCCACCAAAACCCCACCTGTGAGTTTCGGTCGCGCCGATATTTCATGCGTTTTATGTGAGCTAAGAACGTGATTTCGTAAGCCCCATAGAGTACTCTGTGTAAAAATAATATTGGTCGAACCAATTGGGGTACATTTTTCGCTCATTACTTTTCAAACCAACCATCCTTTGGCCCTAATATTTCACAGGTAAATTGGAAAAAGAGTAGTTTTCCGCTGAGTACCAAAATGTTGACCACTTCCGCCAGTAGAAAATCTGGGCTTCTGGGGACGATGCTTTAGCGATCGGGCCATGGTACCTTTAAACATTGTGCTGTTTACAAGCTTTTAATCAATAAAAGGCTTGAAAATTATTAATTAATCTAAGTTTTATGTTTTGAAAGTCAGCAGACAAGCATGGTATGGTTACCCTATAAAATGCACAAGGATTTAAATTCTGCAGTGTCGAAAAGGCCGGAGCTTGATTCATAGGCGGGGGGGGGGGGGGGTGGGCTAGTTTTCTGCAAGCCTCAACCGTAGCATTTTTTGCCCAGGCTCGTCTCATCTCGCACCCACTTTTGCTCAAATTTCCTTTCCAAGATTTCTCTTTATCATGGTTGATATTCGCATGTTTCGGAATTAACGTATAGGCCTTGAAATTCGTTGTGGTTGTGACTTTTTGCAGCAAACCATTTTCGCACGGTTAGACCGAAAATGCACCGTACCTTGAGCTTTCAACAAGACCAGTGTTGTAGGCAGATCATTCTTTTTCGAAGTCAAGTCATCTTCAAAGCTGAGATCAAGAAAGAAATGGGCAAGATTCATGGGTCTATCATTCAACAATCTTCGGCGAAATCCAGCCGTCGAACTCTCCCTTCATATGTTCAATGGGGAATAAAGTGTTATTACGGGAAAACTGCCCATGTACTCTCCATGGGATCAAAAGAGAGAAGATGCTTGCATAAAGACATCGGTTATTACTCATATTGGCGCGACAAATTAATTTGGACTTAAAGGATACCCTGCAAATTATAAGGCCCGAAGCACCTAATAAGGACAAAATCGGAAATTTTATAATGTATTACTGTCCGTACGACACGTACTACAACACGTACTTAAATGATAATCGTATCTTGGAATACTTGTCGTTTTCTACCTTTTTCCGTCATTCTTCAGTTGGGAAAAAGTAACTTATGAGAATTCTAACAGACTTATCCTTCACTTTTAATGCTATTCCTGCAAATTCAATATTTTGACTCTTTTTCCTGTTACAATCACTCATCTAGCCAATTTTTATATGCAAATCAAAGCATTGGGCTGTAGAGCGCGCACTTATTTAGAGTTGATCTGGAGAACACACACGTATCTTCTTTGTTGAAAATCAATAGCTTAGTAGCATTATATGGGGCGCCATAGGAGTATTGCTCCTCGTATACACTCCAGAACGTATAACCATTTTTGTTAATATATGTATCGTAACATTATTATAGATTCAAACTTCAATTTCCAATAATTAACTCAATTTTTATAGTTTCCTAAATAGATTTTAGGGGCAAGAAGCCCATCTAGTAAAGCGAAAATCCTGACGGGTAGCAAGGATTGATTGCATTTACTGTGTGTCACACGTATGGCAATTTGGAGATTAACATAACACTCTTACAGAAGTAAAGCCACTAATCAGTCCTTTTTTTCCAAATTCAAAATGCCCATTTTGTCTCTAAATTGCTAGTGTTATGTCAATCAATAACTATAATACAGTTATTTTGTGAAAAAGACATAAACGCATTTTAAATCGTTTTTAAAAAGATTCCATTTTCCGATGTTTTCTAGCCCTAAAAAAGTCGGATCCGCGACTTTTATTAATAAAACAAGCATACAACAATGGCCTTTTCCACAGTGTTTTTCATTTATCTTATACTAATTAAATCTCCGGAATAGCAACGTACCATATAGGGGCGTCATAGCAGTGATTATTCCTACTAGTGACACTTGTTGTTCATTTCAATGTTTGCCACCCCTTCGGCAATTTGGAAAATATTAAAGGGACATAATGCATTGAAACAATGTCAAGACATAAATAAAACTAGGGTCCACTACCTGCGATTCTACTGAAATGACTGCTTTCTACACATTTGTAAACCTTTGGGTGTTCA
Source organism: Ophioderma brevispina (assembly GCA_023653785.1). Lineage (NCBI taxonomy): Eukaryota > Metazoa > Echinodermata > Ophiuroidea > Amphilepidida > Ophiodermatidae > Ophioderma > Ophioderma brevispina. Next base: position 97,935 of record JAMKCH010004947.1, on the reverse strand, counting down.
CATCTTGGTTAAAGAAACGGAAAAGTACTAATATTAATTTCCCTTGTGAAGTTTCATTTCTCCAGCCCAAGATGCCATTGCTGGCAGCATTTATCAAAATTTAAAACATGCAGTCATCAGCTCCAGGCATGCCTCCCAGACCAAATTCTCATCGGACCGTTTCTATTCATAGGCTTTAATATTCGTGATTTTTTTTGGGGGGGGCTTACATTGGGCCCAAAATCGCATAGATATTTGCCCAAATTTGATATTTTTGCCAAAAATCCGTCATTTTTTTCTTCTGCTGGGGGGGGGGGGCAAGAACAAAAATTTTGGGGATATTACCCACCCGCTGCCCCTGCTGCGCAAGCGACTGTTGTCTTACGTATCTTCTATTCATGTTGTATCACCCTGAACAATGGAAAGAGGGGGGGCCATAGCTAGTCGGGGACAGAATAAGGCGACCAATTGCTCTTCTGACGTGAAATTTGACGTTGCAGAAAGTCGGCCATGAAGAATAATCTGTGAACATTTAAAGCTTATTGAAACAGAAAGTTTACTTACGTGAATTTTGTGTCCGTGCGTCGAAAACCCGACTAAAATTGGGCATGTTTTGACATTTTAAATCATATTTTGTTCGAACATGCCCCGCCCATGCTACACATTCAAACCAATCATAGTCCGCGCCTTGCTGATTGAAAACCCTTGACATACGCGCAATTATAGCCTCCATTTTGTGATTGAAATATTATATTATTTTGATTCTCAACTTTGAGAAAAGATTTCTCACGGGGAAAAGTACTATGTTTATGTTGAAAAGAGAATAGGGAATTCCCCTAGTGCTATGCTGAGATCACACCTGTTATTTGCATCAAGGTAGAGATTGTGCAAGAGAGTAGCGAGATTCCCTGGGATGTAAATTTAGAAAATGAGTCAACTTGTTTATGCATTGAGATTAAAACAGATTGCAGAATTTGGGGGTTCCCTCATGATATTATAAATGTGAGGTGATGCAATGCAGATGATGTCATTTATGTGAAATATGATTTGACAGTACAAGGTTATGTTTATGCATGATGATGCTGTAATGATTATTATTAAGATAGGGGAATCTACCTGTGAGTAGTTGTATATACTTGTCACTGGAAGGACTCCGGGCCAGCAGTTGTAACCAGGAGCTATACAGTATAACGTATAGTTATAGCTAGTTTTCATCTACAATAATGGTGGATTTGTGCATTACGTAGTGCCAGGATTATAATACTTGTATGCCACCGGAGCTTGATAGCTGAACTCTGCTGCCTGTCCATCTTTTTAATTGTAATCAAAAATTGTATTCCAGTTGTGGTCCTAAATGATGACATGGCGGCAGAGACTGTGGTGGTAGATACCTGGATTGTATTGTCAGATAATATTTGTCGTCGAGGAACAAGCTTCTGCACAAAATTACCTTCAAGACTCATAAGATTCCTGGATATTGTTACCCTTGAAATTTTGCATTCGTCATTTTGTAAGTCTTCGCTGTGAATCCCTTAATCTCGTGAACTGTCAACGCCTTCTTTAACCTTGGACATTGGACTCTTAATAGTGATCATCTAAATTATGTGCTGTAAATTGTTATTATAATGTAATATTGTTTTGGGACATACCAAATTCTTGACAAACTGATTAAAACAATAAATCTTGTTTATTTATGAATTTCAAGCTCACTTATTCACAAGGCTCATTTGTTTTGTTTAAAAAAAGGTAGTTCTCACCTTTGACGCCCTACGAGACGTCATAACAATCATCAGAATCAAGTGTCTGTGATATTCCTTCCGGCGTCGTACTAGGGCATGTTGGTACTCCTCTCCCGAAAAGGGGGTAGTTGCTATCCCCCAGCCATCCTTTACCTATACTATTACTCCGATGGCTGTTTGTTTGTACTTCAAAAGGAAGCGGAAATGGCAATTGAAAACATTAAATAATTTGGCGCCAAACCGCGCTTTACCAGGCCGGAAAAATACGAAGGGTTGTAACCCTCCCTAAGGTTAATTCTGAATCCACATCCTTCTTGCCCATAGATGATATTGTCCATCTAATCCCTTGATCTAATCATAAGAATCCAAAAAGTTATAGTTTGTACCACACACGACAATTGGTTTTGGAGTTATAGGGTACAAATGGCTAACCATTGTAAACAAAACAGGGACAGCCGCCCAATAGTGCGTTCCGATATATTTAATGGTTCTCGAACCATAGAAGACCACACCCATATCACAGGACCACACACAACACCCTCACAAGTATCACCCCTACGCAATACCCCGACCACACACCCCAACCCCTGACCACAATCTCACATACCCCGGAGACCACACCCCAACCACAACCCCCACACCCCATATGCCCCAAAACCTGATCACACCCCTACCTACCCCCAGGCCACACCCCTACACCCAGACACACACACCCCCCTACCCCCAGACACACCCCTACACCCCAGAACCACCCTACCCCCAGGACCACACACCCCTACCACGGCCCACATCCCCATACCTCCGACCAACACCCCCATACCTCTGAACCATACCCCCGGGGGAAACCCCCCCCCCCCCCCCCCCCCCCCGTCACACCCTCACACTCACCGACCACGCACCCCATTCCCTGGGCATCCCCCATACTTCCAAACCACGCCCCATATCACCGAACCACACACCACACCCTCGCAATTGTCATCCCTATACAATACCTCCCCCCACCTAAACCCCAATAAAACTGACTCCGCACACTCCCTAGGACCCATCTCCGATACTCCGGACCACCCCCAGACCCCCCGACACATCACCATCACCCTCACCACCCCCCATACCCTGTGACCACCCCGCCCATACCTGGACCACACCTCCAATACCCAAGACAAAACCCATACCCCCAGACCACACCCCCATACCAAACTCCATACCCCCAGATCACACCCCTACCACCAGACCCCCCCCCCCCCACAAACACCCCCATACCCCGGCACATACCCACAGACCACACCCCATTTGCCCCGACCACACCCCCATACACCTGGACCACACCCAACCCGGACAACATCCCCGTTACCCGACCACACCCCATACCCCCAGACCACACCTCCAATAACCCCAGACAACACCATACCTCCAGACCACACACCACCTCCAGAACACACCCCCATACCTGGACCACACCCAACAATCAACAAGACCCACACCTCTATGCAATACCCGGACCATCATACCTCCAGACCACATCCTAGGTGAGCACATCTCCATACCCAGGACCACCACCCCCATACCCCTGACCAACCCCCAACCCCTTGATCCCACACCCCAATTACCCCAGGCCCCCCACACCCCAACCCCGGACAACATCAACAATACAGGACCAAACCCATACCACAACTCCAAAACCCAGACCACACTCCATACATCAGACCACACCCCCATACCCCCGAACACAACCCTACCACAGACCGAACCACCTACATCAAAGACCACACAAAACAACCCATGCCCCGGATCAATACCCACGGACCATAGCCCCCACCACAACCCACATACTCCCGGACCACCCCTAACCCGTACCCACATCCCACCCCTTACCCCGAACCACATCCCATACCCCGGACACACCCCCATACCCGGACAACACCTTCAATACCCCCAGCCCACCCCTATGCAATACCCCGACCACATCCCATACCTCAGACCACACCCCCTAGCGGAAACATCTCCATACCCGGACCACATCCCCAACCCCTGACCACAGCCCCATACCCCTGGACCACACCCCCTACCCAAGACCACACACACCCACAGACCACACACACCTGGACATACCCACAGACATGACCCTGGGCAACAACCATACTTTCCAAGACCTCACCCCATATCCCCAGACCACACCCCATATCAGGGACCACACACCACACCATCACAGGTTGTCAGCCTATGCAATGATCCCCGACCACACCCCACACCCCGAGCCACACTCCCTATGGACCCAAATCTCCATACCCCCGGACCACACCCCATACTGCTCGGACCACACCCCCATACCCCCAAACCACACCCCGTACCACACCCCAAATCAAATCAGTTCGAGCCACCAAGTTCCCCTAGCACTGTGTGAAGTACAGATCTACAGATATTTTGTTCACCAAAAAAGTGTCAAGAAAATCATGAAAATAGGTAAAATATGCTAATTAATATGCAAATAGGTACTTAGAATGCAGAAATACTGTTGGTAAATCGAATCAGTTCGAGAATTGTAGCCCGCCAACCCCCCCTCCCCTTCCACCAAGTTTCAGCCTGTGTGACGTACAGATCTCTAGATAATTTTATCAAAGAAAAGCTACGACGACGCCCCGACATAGGATCATGCTGCCCTCAGGCTTTCCTATCGGATGACTAAAAAAAGCCAATTCAATTTGTACAGGGTCAACATGAAAAGTTATTCTGATTATAAAATTTTATTTTTAAAAAAATTGCAAATTATTGCCAAGAGGAAAGAGGTCTCCAAAAAAAAAAAGGTTTGAGTATGTAAATGTTTATTATGAATAAGGTCAAAGGTCGACACAAATCTGGATGAGCTATTTGTCGAATAAAGGTTATAACAATGCATTGCAGATACTACAACCTTCCTTATTTTGACACATTAAGCTCGATGATCAACTTCTTTCATTTTTTGCCAAAATTGGAACAACTTCTGATTTTGACCCCTGTACCATTTTAGCCATTTTACCCTATAACTCCCCGGGGGCCACTTGTATTCTGAGGTGGATATGATGCGTGAACAAGAAAACACGTAAAGAGGGTCCCTTTTTCCCAACAGGCGATTCACGGTGTCAAAAACAGCAAAATACGGAAAAAAAATATGTTTTTTCTTAACCCTGACATGTTGATGTTCGTGTTTAGGGTATGCAATACTCAAATTAAGCAGAGATCAAATCATCAAAAAATTAAAGCAAGATAATAAAGGGCTATACTAGCTTATATTAATGACACAATGCATTGCTTACTTGTTTAGGGTAGCAAAAACTGACAAAAATACTTGTTTAGGTAGTAAAAACAGACAAAAATACTTGTTTAGGGTATGTTTTAGTCGAAGGAAATACTTGCTTAGGGTGCATTTTGTAAGTCCATGTTCACGCATCATATCCATGCACCTTTAAATACAAGTGCCCCCCCCCCGATAACTCCAAAACCAATGGTCATAGTTACATCAGTCTACAAACCTCCATCAGTAGACTTCAAGCACCCTCAATTCAGCCACAGGAATCCAACCAAACCTCACTTCTTCATTAGCTTCGTTGGCGATTTCAACAGCCATGGTACCCAATGGGGCTAAAATGAAACTAATAAAGACGGACAAGCTGTCAAATAATGGACAGACAACATAGTCAACATCTACGTCTCCTCCATGATCCTAAGCTGCCAGGGGCGTCAATCGCTACTCAATCGTGGGGGGACATTGTAAATCTGTCTCAACCCCCCACCCCCGCTCCCGCTCTTCAGATTTTCGAACGTCGGTAAAAAAATACATCGGTCTTCAGACCGCTTGTGTCGCCTGCCATCGCGGTTAGTGAATGATAGGCCTAACATGACCTCTGACCTTGATATGTGACCTTTGACCTCATCAACAAATGAGGGATCCCATGTTGCACCTATGATTCAAGTTTGGTTCCAATTGAACTTCAACTTTTCAAATGAGGTCAATTTTACATTTTCAGCCTATTTTACAACTTGACCTCACATGACCTTGACCTTGGCACGTGACCTTTGACCTCATCAACAAGTGGGGGATGCCATGTTGCGCCTGTGACCCAAGTTTGGTTTAAATCCATCAAAGTATGTGGATATTACATGCAAATGTTAACCCTTTTTCACAACAGACATCAACAGACAACAACAGACATCATCAACAACAGACAACTACAGTGGACAAAGTGATCCCTATGTGTCTTCCTGCCTTAGGGCAGGCGACACAAAAATGCGAGCGCAGCAAAGCCCGATAATTTTTTTAATTGTTTGTGATTTTACAAAAATGTTTACCTTTTTCAACAGAAACCACGTAGTAAGCGACAGGGGCAGATCCCTGCAGCCCCTCTCGAGACCAACTGAAAAAGGAAATTGGCAGCCACGGCGCCGCGAAAGCAGCGTGGGGGTTCCCACCCTCCGCTGCGAAGCGCTGAAGCCCTGCAATGATCGCTTTCGAAAACACATTTTTCATGCAAATTAGATAGAAACAATTGCAAATTGATAGACACAACTTGATATTTGTGTTTCACCTTATAATGCTTACAGGTATAATAAACGGTATTAAAAAGAAAAAAAAATATAGTTGGTTTAGGTTTTGTTTGAAACAATTATATGTAAAGTGTTCACGGAGAGCGGCTGCGCTTGGGTGGGTACAAGAGGGGTGTCCCCCACCCGTGCGAAGCGTGGAACACCTACATTGTTCACTTTCCAAAACACATTTTTCTTATGCAAATTTGATAAACAATTTGAACAAGTTCTTCACTTTATAATTCTTCTAGGTATGATCAAACACTCTTAAAATTTAGTTGGGTTAGGTTTGTTTGAATATACAATGTTATGAATATATCAACCGGTGCAGGGGTGGATGGGGGTGGGCCCCTCCCGCATTTCGTGCAGAACCCCTGCAATATTCACTTTCCAAAACACATTTTTATTTTGCAAATTTGATAGAAACAATTTGAAATGTACAAGTGCTGCACACTATGTAATGCTTCTAGATTTGATCAACGATCTTTAAAATCGCCCTTTGATCGATCGCCGTTTTTGAAGATGTTACGATGTATACGCTTTCCAGCTATTTAATGCTGAGAAATATGGCCATCTTTTAAGTGTTTTGTATAGAACCCGTCATAAAAAATTAAATATCTTACGGACAATTTAGATCCCTTAGAAAAAAGTATTTCAAGGTATGCGCCTTCTACCATGTCTACAGGGTGTATCAAGAAAATTGTGCATAGAATACTTCTGACCCTGAACTCGACATAATCGTACTATTCATTTTTCACACTATATATTATGAAAAAAATGAAAGAAATCTATTAAAAAAAAGAAGCAGATATGAACAGTTTTGTACACCTTACCATTTTTCTCCCATTCCAATGGAGTTCACACAGTAAAGCACATTTTGTGTAAACGAATAGACACCTCCAACCTACCCATGAGAATTTTCTAGCTTTTTCTCACCCGTTGCAGCCTATTTTTAGAGGATGTTGAAAGGAAAAGAGTCCACTCATGTAGGACTAACCCCAGAGGGTGTTTTGAATCCATCCCATGATGCATTTCAATGTTCCTATACTGTACTGTACTAAACACATGTCAGTACTTACGGATAAAAAGTTTTTCAAAAGTTTAAAAACCGCAAGGTATTTCATAATCATGCTAAAAATTTCCTAAGTACTAACACTTTGTGGGCTAAAATGAGGGTTAAAGTCAGGATTTTTATGTGTTAAGAATAGGATTTTTATGGGATCACATGACCCTATTGAGGTGAAATTTCCCAAAACTGGTGCATTGTGGGATTGACTCAAAACACCCTCTGGACTAACCCTGGGACCAGGCGTCTTGTAGAGGAGCTTCAGATCTGCCTGAAGAAACTGAACACCACCAAGACGCCTGGTCCCGACAACATTCCTGCAGTAATCTGGAAGAATCCACTATTCCATGATCAACCGTTAGAATTTTGTAACACCACCTACATGGGAAACAAACCAGCTGCCTTTTCAACATCCTTCATCATTTCTCTACCAAAGAAAGGCGACCACCAACAACCCCAAAACTACAGAGGAATCACACTGTCACCACTGGCCTCTAAGATCTACAACTCGTTGCTGCTCAACAGGATCAATCCTCACATAGACGCCATTCTCAGACGGAACCAGAATGGTTTTCGTAAAGGCAGATCAATGCTACCTAAGATACTTGCCCTTTGAAGGATCATAGAAAAGTTGAGAATTTAATCCATCTGACATTTTTTTTTTTTTTTTTTTTTCATTTTGTGTAAACGAATAGACACCTCCAACCTACCCATGAGAATTTTCTAGCTTTTTCTCACCCGTTGCAGCCTATTTTTAGAGGATGTTGAAAGGAAAAGAGTCCACTCATGTAGGACTAACCCTGGGACCAGGCGTCTTGTAGAGGAGCTTCAGATCTGCCTGAAGAAACTGAACACCAAGACGCCTGGTCCCGACAACATTCCTGCAGTAATCTGGAAGAATCCACTATTCCATGATCAACCGTTAGAATTTTGTAACACAACCTACATGGGAAACAAACCAGCTGCCTTTTCAACATCCTTCATCATTTCTCTACCAAAGAAAGGCGACCACCAACAACCCCAAAACTACAGAGGAATCACACTGTCACCACTGGCCTCTAAGATCTACAACTCGTTGCTGCTCAACAGGATCAATCCTCACATAGACGCCATTCTCAGACGGAACCAGAATGGTTTTCGTAAAGGCAGATCAATGCTACCTAAGATACTTGCCCTTTGAAGGATCATAGAAAAGTTGAGAATTTAATCCATCTGACATTTCCAACTTAATGAAAGACGGTGACAATTTGCTCTACGTGGTGAACAGCATCTTGGCTGCGGCTGTTAGATAGACAAATTTTTCCACAAAGGAAATGTGAACAAAAAATGTTTGTTTGTGTGTTTATTTTATTCTACCATTTCAGTTGCATAACAAACATTTCAAAACATTAAAGAATGAATTAATGGAATGTATTTTGAATATACAAACTTGATCTCGCATAGACCTGTACAACAAAATGGTTATGTATATCTATACGAAAAACCCTAATTTAGCAGCATAACAATTACACTTTCAACATTTAGAGATTGCAGATTTAAAAAAAAAAACATTTTGCAAGGATGTTATTTCCGTGGAATTTTAGGACGCTGTAACTCATGAAAATCACTCTCCACAAATTTGGCTAAACCTTATGGCAAAAGGGTTTACTGCATATTTAGCTTAACAACAATATACATCATTTGCTAGGACCTTCACATGTGGAGTGATATCACATGGACATCACATGCTGGTAAATACCTCACTAGTGGCCATCACATACATAACACATTTGTATGATCATATGTACATCACATGGCTAACTAAAAGTATCACATGTCAGACAATGAAATTTATGGTAAATGCCTAACTTTTAAAGGTGATACTCATTGAGCGGATGGCATATACAGGGTGAGTAAAAAAAAACTTGACCCGGATTTTGTCTGCCATTTTGAGTTTTTAAATAATATATATATATAACGTATGTGATATCATTGGAAAGCCTATTTCATTATCTTTAAGTTGCTGCAAAGATAATTCCAATCGGTTAAGTATAGGCCAAGCTACAGTCTTTTGAATCCAGTAGTCCTGTTTTCACCTTATCCACGGATTCCCATTTGAATGCATGGTGCTCGACTAAGCAAATGTGATTCCGTGGACAGTGCAGAAAACCGACTGCTGGATTCAAATGACTGTAACTCGGTCTATACCTAACCGAAGTGAATGATCTTTGCAGCAAATTAAAGATAATGAACTAAGCTTCAGATGATATCACATATGTTAGATATATGTTACTTGAAAATTCAAAATGGCGGACACAATCAGGGTCAAGTTTTTTTTACTCACCCTGTATTAAGCTATATACCAATGGAAAGCTTATTTTATCACAATTTTATATGTAACTGTCATATTTATGCTACTCACGATTTGGTTACAGGAGCCAAAATGAAAATCGTCTTTCTAGCAACACCACTTCAGTGAAAATCAATATTATTAACTTGGGCGCTGTGAGGTGGTGACGTTACCGATTGAACAATCGTTGATGCAAGTAAACAAAACCCCATTCACTTGCATCAATATTCTGAGCAACATTCCACTCAGCTCCCCTTGACACACTTGACTACAGTCATAATTAGGCAAACGCCTAATTATCATAACAGCTGCGTGCACATGCATCTAGACACCACAAGAATTTAATCCAGGCCTCTGAAACTTACTATGACAAATTCCATTCTGTTTCTATGAGAAAAGCATGGCAAACTTATGAAACGGATAATGATGGTTGTATAAACCTTCGCTTGACAAAATCCATGTTTCTCTACCATTATTTGTATAATAATCGCAGTATACTTCTCAGAACAAATCACAACGTAATTTGATTTCTCAAGACGTGGATGTTTTCTAATAGATTTTCATAATTACCTGCGATTCTCAGTGTTTACAATTACAGCATTGGGGGGAGGCAGTTTGCATTTTTTTAAAACCAGGTTCGCCCCAGTCGTGACAAATCGTAAAATAGTAGTATTGATGACAAAAACTTATGGGAAAAGAACACATGTATGCACACACGAGAGTGGCGAGGACATTTTTATAGAAAAATTGCTTCCCGCCCTCACAAAAATGTTAGCGCAAATAATTATATATGCAAAGGGTCGACAATTGACAGGTGTGACATTCAAGCCCAGGCACGCCTAATAGGGCAATGAACCAAGAATTATGTTGACGAAAAGTTGAAGGGAAGTCATATCATATCATACTTCCTTACTCAAAATAAACTTCTAGTTTCAGTGTTTTCGTGCACAAATCAAACTCTTGTTTCGTTCTTTTTTCATAAAATGATAGATTTTATAAAACTAAAAATATTTTTCTAAATGAAGCAGTTACATCAGGTAAAAAACATCGGAAAATGCATTGCAAAAAAAGACTCATTCAATCGCCTATGTAACCGAATTTGCCAAGGTCCGAGAAGGAAAGCTTGGGCATATTTTTGGGCGTAAAATCGCAACGAAATATAGGGTTAGTTTATGGTTTATAGCAGCTATATTACACTATTATTTTTTTTAAAGATATTTTTGGCATCCTGAAGTCATAAGCTTTCCATTGGTATATAGCTTAATATATGCTCTCCACTCAATGAGTATGACCTTTAATAGTCAGCTTTATACTTTTTGCCATGACCCTATGTGGAAATCACACGGGTACCGGTCATAGAGTTGGAGTAATAAAAGGCTAGAGGTCGGACATCCATCTTGAATCGGCGAGCTCACTGGTGGACGCTTGGGTGTTTACCGCCCAAGCCCAATACAACTAAAACTTACGGCACGGAAAAATGTACTTTCTCGTTGATTTCGCCAGGTGCCCCTCGAATATAAAATGATCCTTTTATATCCAAGAACATCATCAGGCATGTGGTTTATGCAGAAAGTTTATCGTCGCATAGATCGGGCACGGAGTTTTTTGCAGATTTTCAAAATGGCTTCTAAAATAGCATGGGCTATAGCATGTTCGTAGTTACTATGACGATTGTGACGTATTTAGTACAGTCGTAGTACACAGTTGTAATATTGTATTTAGTATGGAACTTTGACCTCGGTATGTGCGAAAACAGCGTCCGCCTGCTCGTTCGTTTGTATTGTTGGTAAGCAGCGAAAATAAGCGTGTTCGTGCCCATTCTAAAGAAATAACCGGGAACAGTCCAGAGGCCTTGGTACCGGTACCACATTAGGATTACATGAACATCACATGACTACAATATGGGCATTGCATGTAAGCCAACAAGTGGTTGAATCTCATAATTAGCATTTATAAACAATATACATCCTATTACCCTGTCCCACACATGTGGGCATTGCATAGGTACCACATTGGTATCACATGGACATCACATGGATAATATATAGGTATCACATGTTACCATAACATGGCAAAAAGGATGCATCTCATAATTAGTTTCCCAACATCATACTTCCTTTTTGCAAGGTTAACCCCCTGAGGTCTACCGGTCAATTTGATTGGTTATACATTGGTTTTATGACATATTTAGCCAATCAAAGAAATGGTAAGAAAGGCTTAAAGGTCCCAGGAAATGAGATGATAAACCTACTCCAAATCTTTATGGGACATTCCATTGCATTAAACAGGGCCAGAAAAAGAACACACTACCAGTGACATCATTTGTGAAACTATTGATTATCAGTCAGTGTCATGAATAGATTCACACCAGTCACCTGGAATTTTCTCTTACTCTCTGAAAAATCAATGGTACCACAAATGATGTCATCACCAACCCAAATATTGAATGATTTCTGGTCCCTCCTTGTAGACTTGATACAAACCATATCAATTCTATTTGCATTTCCTGGGACCTTTCAAAGTTTGTGGGCTATTTTGATGAGTTACTCAGAGGTTATGCCATGCTAATTACATGCTATCATGTAATGAACCATTCAGAGGTCCTGTAGGAAAAGGTGGTAGACCGCGGGGTTAAGTTTCATTTGTCATGCTGTGCAAGTGAACAATAATGTGATGTTGTACCTTTAAAGAAATTTATTTAATTTGCTAAAGTTACATAAAACTTTGCAAAAGGAAGTAACCTTCATTTAATTCCTTATAGGTTGCATCATTTTTCCCAGTGCAGGTTATGCTGAAAAATGCTAACAAAACCATGGGAAAAGAAATTACAAATTGGAACACCATATACAATAGACTTTTGCCTAAAATTGTCACAGGGAATTCACATTGTTGTTTTACAGTAGTAAAGATTACAGGCATACCCCATCATTCACATGTTACTGAACAAATACTCTTTCTTGACAAAATGTTGTTTTTTCAGATTCTGCAATATCATACTTGTTTTGCTTTAAAAATCCTACAACTCTCTCACAGAAATAAGGATGAACATAATTTGTAAATGGACAATAGGAGGATGCTCGGAACCAACTAGGGCAAAGAGGAAATAGTGGGAACTACCACCTATGATACAATCTTTCTGACTGGTACTAACAGGACAGAGCATGCGATGGCCCTCTGAGTATAAACCAATCAAAATAGTGCTTCTATATCTCTGTGTAAACCATACCACCATTCTTACAGTATCCCTGATTTGCTCATTACATGATATTACCTTCCAAGTAACCAATCAAAATAGTGCTTATATGCTGATAGATAGGTAGAGCCCAGGGAGTTAAGCCTACATACAATCATGCCAACAGTCCAGATGACGTAAAAAAATCTCAACTTTCTATTTGAGATAAAGTAAGGGGCGAGGGTGGATCACAGACTATACCCTGTAACGCAATTACCCTAGCCTAAATTTCATAATAGTTAATAGAAAGCATCATTTTAGCCTTATCAATAACAACATTTTTACTGAGAACACACTAAAATCAAAATAATTGTGTCAATTTGGAACTAAATGTTCATTTGAAAACAATCATGTTCTAATGCAATAATAATCGTTTCGAAATCTCCCACCTTTACATTACTGGCTGTTCATAATTAATACTCACAGTCCAGGATTATATTTACATTATATTTAGGATCAGTGAAGGGTGCATGCAACAAATTCCCATGGAGATAAAACTATAGTCTTGCAGCAACTAACAGTTCGGGCTGACTGCCAGATCCGGCAATGTTGCTTTAGTCGGCAATGCATTGCAAGCGCGGTAAATTTAAAGTTTATAAATATGGGGATTTTTAGATAGAGAAAGTGAGTCTAAACTAAGTATTTCAACAAATAATGTTTAACTATGAATAAAAAGAAGATTTTGTGATGAAAAAACAATTTTAACCTAAATTTTCAATAAAAACTAAAAATGTAACAAATTTGAATTTAATTTCTTGTCCTGGGTGAAAATTTTGGGACATAACATACATTCACATGGGTAAAATATGGACTTCCCCCTGTAAAATATAAAGCCTCCATCCAATAGTATTGTTTATGGTTTCCGAATTCTGCAGGGATGCTTGTTTTTATGTTGCCGGAACTGGAAATATACTGCCAGCTATGGCAAAATTGCCGGATCCGACAGTCGGCCCGAAATGACTAACACTTTTTTTTTTTTTTTTTTTTTTTCATAATTAATACTCACAGTCCAGGATTATATTTACATTATATTTAGGATCAGTGATGGGTACATGCAACAAATTCCCATGGAGATAAAACTATAGTCTTGCAGCAACTAACAGTTCGGGCTGACTGCCAGATCCGGCAATGTTGCTTTAGCCGGCAATGCATTGCAAGCGCGGTAAATTTAAAGTTTATAAATATGGGGATTTTTAGATAGAGAAAGTGAGTCTAAACTAAGTATTTCATCAAATAATGTTTAACTATGAATAAAAAGATTTTGTGATGAAAAAACAATTTTAACCTAAATTTTCAATAAAAACTAAAAATGTAACAAATTTGAATTTAATTTCTTGTCCTGGGTGAAAATTTTGGGACATAACATACATTCACATGGGTAAAATATGGACTTCCCCCTGTAAAATATAAAGCCTCCATCCAATAGTATTGTTTATGGTTTCCGAATTCTGAAGGGATGCTTGTTTTTATGTTGCCGGAACTGGCAATATACTGCCAGCTATGGCAAAATTGCCGGATCCGACAGTCGGCCCGAAATGACTAACACTTGTCCAACATCACAGCAAAAAAGTGGAACACAAATCAGCTTTCCCCTTAACGAATATAAAACACGCCACAATACTGTTAATTTACGTAGTATTAAGGGCAGAAAGGTGAACACTGGTTTCAGAAATACATCACTTACAAAATAAAAATACTCACAGATAATTTTGACCACTAGTTTGAAACTAAATATCAGATTTGCATAACAAAGCAATGTATTAAATACATATTTCTACTCCCTATATTTTAAGTTGGAGTGCATTGCAGACAACCCTCACACTCAAAAGTGCATTGGCTAAACTTTCATATTGCATAGTGTGATTAAGCTACAGACCCCCTTTTATCTTAATTTCACAAGCACAAGTAACTTAAATCAAATTCCCTTAATCCAAACAATTTAAGAAATTTCTATGCTCTCAATATACACAAACCAAACACTTGTGCACTTTATTGCCCTTTGTATGAATACAGATTTATGTATACAAGTGTTTGCCTACAAGCTCTTCTTGACCTCAGCTATTAAAGTTGTACACAGAATGGTATAACCACATGACTGAAGAGTATCTCAGCTAAGCTCATAGATATTAATAAAAGATGCTGTATGCCCGTGTTGAAGAATAGGCGGCCACCGTAACCGTGTTTTGAAAATGATAAATATTCATTACGGTCATCCATTCGAAACGGTACATCGTCCCATGCAAATGAGTGAATATATGAATAAAATGATACACCAGATTATGGAAATTAGGGAATATATGAATAAATTGGTACACCACACTTTGGAAATGAGTACGCACTGCGGCAGAAGAAGATTACAGCTTTTGCGCTGGTGTTCGGAGTCTACCTATATTGAAGTCTGTGGCTAAGCTCAAGAAAGTGTTTCCATTTATTTTTGCTATGCACTATGCTTATGCCCAGAGGGTGTATTGAGTCAATCCCACAATGCACCAGTTTTGGGAAATTTCACCTCAATAAGTCATGTGATCCCACAAAACTCCTATTCTTAACACATACAAACCCGGACTTTTACGCTCATTTTAGCCTACAAAGCGTTAGTACTTAGGGATTTCTTTTTGCATGATCATGAAATGTCTTGTTGTTCTTGAACTTTTGGAACACTTTTTATAACTAAGTACTGACATGTGTTTAGTACAGTACAGTATAGGCACAATGCTATGGATCATGGGATTGATTCAAAACACCCTCTGGCTTATGCCAGAGTCACATGAGTTTTTGATCTACTATGATATAACAATCATATTACTGTACTGATCCTAGTATAGTCCCACCTGTTTTTGACCTGAAATTAGCTAGAATTTAGGGGGTGGGTTTATAATAGGATCTCCACCCTAACATGAAACACATGAGCATCAACATTTCAGGCTTTCAGAACTAAAATTATTCCAGATATTTTCAAGTGTCAAATGAGGTGTGGGATCAGCTAAGTCCTGCAAATGAACTGAAGCCTGAACCTAATTAATTAAAAAAAATAAATCATCAAAAGATACTACCAAAACAGTATTGATTTTAACAAAAATTCCATGTAATGTATTGCCTTCTAGCAAAAAACTGATGGTGGGATTATAATAGGGTTTTCTAATATTCTTAAGATTCTTTCAAAACCCGGGGTGGGATTATAATCGAGCATGGGACTATACTTGGGTCAGTACGGTATTACATTATTATCTGTAACTGTGGGCTTTTGCCTTCCACCCTGAATATAATGATTGTAAAACTTTAGAACAACGCAAGTTCTAGGATTTTTTAATTTTAAATAATTAGTGCTGCATTTTTGTGGAATTGGGATTAGTTAGTACTAAGGGCATTTCACAACAATGGCATGTTTCTTTTTGTTTGTGGGTCAATTGATATCCTTGATTAATATCTCCCGCAAAATTCTGATAGTGCACTTTCCCATTTTAGGAGAAAATGCATAACATTTACCCAGGCACACAAAGACAGTGCAATTGTTGACACATTGTGCACTTTATTGCCCTTTGTATGAATACAGATTTATGTATACAAGTGTTTGCCTACAAGCTCTTCTTGACCTCAGCTATTAAAGTTGTACACAGAATGGTATAACCACATGACTGAAGAGTATCTCAGCTAAGCTCATAGATATTAATAAAAGATGCTGTATGCCCGTGTTGAAGAATAGGCGGCCACCGTAACCGTGTTTTGAAAATGATAAATATTCATTACGGTCATCCATTCGAAACGGTACATCGTCCCATGCAAATGAGTGAATATATGAATAAAATGATACACCAGATTATGGAAATTAGGGAATATATGAATAAATTGGTACACCACACTTTGGAAATGAGTACGCACTGCGGCAGAAGAAGATTACAGCTTTTGCGCTGGTGTTCGGAGTCTACCTATATTGAAGTCTGTGGCTAAGCTCAAGAAAGTGTTTCCATTTATTTTTGCTATGCACTATGCTTATGCCCAGAGGGTGTATTGAGTCAATCCCACAATGCACCAGTTTTGGGAAATTTCACCTCAATAAGTCATGTGATCCCACAAAACTCCTATTCTTAACACATACAAACCCGGACTTTTACGCTCATTTTAGCCTACAAAGCGTTAGTACTTAGGGATTTCTTTTTGCATGATCATGAAATGTCTTGTTGTTCTTGAACTTTTGGAACACTTTTTATAACTAAGTACTGACATGTGTTTAGTACAGTACAGTATAGGCACAATGCTATGGATCATGGGATTGATTCAAAACACCCTCTGGCTTATGCCAGAGTCACATGAGTTTTTGATCTACTATGATATAACAATCATATTACTGTACTGATCCTAGTATAGTCCCACCTGTTTTTGACCTGAAATTAGCTAGAATTTAGGGGTGGGTTTATAATAGGATCTCCACCCTAACATGAAAACACATGAGCATCAACATTTCAGGCTTTCAGAACTAAAATTATTCCAGATATTTTCAAGTGTCAAATGAGGTGTGGGATCAGCTAAGTCCTGCAAATGAACTGAAGCCTGAACCTAATTAATTAAAAAAAAATAAATCATCAAAAGATACTACCAAAACAGTATTGATTTTAACAAAAATTCCATGTAATGTATTGCCTTCTAGCAAAAAACTGATGGTGGGATTATAATAGGGTTTTCTAATATTCTTAAGATTCTTTCAAAACCCGGGGTGGGATTATAATCGAGCATGGGACTATACTTGGGTCAGTACGGTATTACATTATTATCTGTAACTGTGGGCTTTTGCCTTCCACCCTGAATATAATGATTGTAAAACTTTAGAACAACGCAAGTTCTAGGATTTTTTAATTTTAAATAATTAGTGCTGCATTTTTGTGGAATTGGGATTAGTTAGTACTAAGGGCATTTCACAACAATGGCATGTTTCTTTTTGTTTGTGGGTCAATTGATATCCTTGATTAATATCTCCCGCAAAATTCTGATAGTGCACTTTCCCATTTTAGGAGAAAATGCATAACATTTACCCAGGCACACAAAGACAGTGCAATTGTTGACACATTCTGCACCTTATCCAATACCACCCTGATAGACAGACATTTTAACATAACTATGACTATGGTTGGTATTCTGAAGGGAGACTAACTTTAGACCTGGGTTTAAACCAAGGTTAGTCCTACAAGAGGGGACCTTTTTTTCTTACAACATGAGGAATTTTCTCACCCGTTACATTCAACTTTCACAGTATTTTGAAAGGAAAAAGGTCCCTTCTTGTAGGACTAACCCTGGTTTAAACCCAGGTCTAAAGTTAGTCTCCCTTTCAGAATACCAACCAAAGACTATAATAATAAGACAATACAACAAATTTACATGAGCAGTTCTTAGCTGTTGATATATTGGTGTGACAAAATAGATCTATTTTTTAAATAAATACATAGAAAGATAAAAAAAACATTTTTACATACAATAAAACAAAGAAAACAATTATAATTTGTTTTTGTTCTACCATTTCAAAGTTCAAAGAACACAGACTAAGCTTTCAAACCTTTTCATCTTGTTTTGCCAATTCAGATATATACTCAATGAACTCAAATTCACGTAAGAGCAAAAGTTCATCATATTTGAGATTTAACCTTGGTTTCTTCAAGACCATGTCTGTCATTAATACATCATGTATAACCAATGGCACAACAATGTGGATTGACTTAAAAAGCTGGGTAATCTGTTGGGTAAAATCTACCATAATTTTAGAAGTAGGCTAACAAGAGCTTTTTTCAATAAAGATGTACTTTGTTGTTCTTAAAATAATGTTGGCACCATATGATACTGTATAGCGGGAAATTTTTGCAGGTTTTAATTTTCACACTTTTCGCATTCATGTAGCTAAGGCGACAAAAATAAAAAAACCTGTTTTACGGGCCCGACCGACACTGATTTTTCAGTTTTGCAGATTTTTTTTTTTAGTTTTTCCAAAAATCATGTAAAATCAGCCTGTTTTAGCCCAAATTTATCAATTCTGGCTAATTTTTTTTAGAAAATTTGTAAAAATTTTTCATTTTTTCTCTTGATTTTCAGATTTTGGGGCTATTTTAGGTCAATTTTGACCTCCAGAAAAGAAAAAAATAAAAAAAATCGCCCAACCGACCAACCCTACTCTTAAGGTCCGCTCGCCCGTAAAACAGGGTTTTCTTTTTTCGTCGCCTAACCACACATTTTAAACCCCACAAAAATGTTATTTTTACATTGACTTTAATATGTTTAAACTTGAATGTGCAAATATAAAACCCATTGAAATGTCCAAAACTGGTAATATCATGAAAAATTAACCGTGCAAAAAAAATCCCGCTAAACAATATAACACGATTGATACACAACAGAAGCTGAAAGCAATACCCTTTTCATCTAAATCCAGAATTGTGCATATTCCATTCATTTCACTTTAGTATGACAGCTCCTCCAAAATGACCCAACTTTGGAGTGCTGGGTGCTTATCAAGACAAATATGGTATTTTATCTTTAGTCAAAACAATCTTTTGCTTGTTCACCTCTAATTTTGGGATAGGGTCGACTGGTATGAAAATCTGTTCTTATTTTTTAAAATAATCATGCTAATGCTATAACCTTAAAGTCTAAATAAGGTTAGATTTTGCCAGTTTAAGATTTTTATTCTGTTTTGAAACTTTTGGAAGTTTCAGAAACTGTTTTAAATGCTGTTTTGGTTGATTTTGGTTTAACTTAATGTGAAAATTCTGAAAAAAAATCTTGAATTTTGATAATTAGGGTCTGTATTAAAGGCTGACTCAGAGATTTCCCAATGAGGGCACAATCAATTTTCAAATTATTAATCCCGTTTTTTGCATATACATAATGTTTGTCCATAAACTAATCACTGTGTAAAATAACTAAGCAGAAATCGATGTCCTTCATATAGAAAATCATAACTTTGTTATAAAAATTCTGGATCCAGAATTTTTGTTATACACTGTATCCTATGGCACTGTTATACTGTGCATAAATGTTTAATGCATGGAAAAGAAAAATCTGATTCATCTCAACTTTGGAATTAAGTATTTTAGGTGATTATCTAAAGTTGTATTAAGATTATTTGTAATTACTACACACAAACAAAAATTGATAATTCAATCTCTGAGTCAGCCTTTACAGGGTCAAGTATTATCGTATAGTAAAAACTTTTCCCCATATTTTCAAAAACGGGTATCGGTGAAGCTGTGGACCAGCAATTTTTTTAATATTTGGCCTTACGGTGAACAGATTACAGTAATTTATGTCTCACTATGAGTTACGATATGCTCATCCACTAAGGACACAGTTCAGTGGTTTGTACTTGTACATACATTGACATGAACTGACCATGTGTGATCTGGGTATCATATATCATACACAAAAACCAGGGGGTGTATTTTCTACATACTTTGGTGAATGAAAGCTACTGAACTGTGCCAAGGGATTTGAGATTTTACTAGCTCATAGTGTCTTTCTTTAACAGGTGAAACTTTTTTTTTTTTTTTTTTTTATTTTGGTTTAACTTAATGTGAAAATTCTGAAAAAAAATCTTGAATTTTGATAATTAGGGTCTGTATTAAAGGCTGACTCAGAGATTGCCCAAGGGGGCGCCCTCAATTTCTAATAATCAGGTTTCTGCATATAAATGCTGGTGTCCCACATAAACACTGTGTGAATAGCTACGGCTCAAATCGATCTCCTTTCATAGAGAAAATCAAACTTGTAATAAAATTTCAGATCTGGAATTTTGTTACACCATATCATATGGTACTGTTAATACTACATAAAATGACTATTTCCATCAAAATGAAAAATCCAATTCATCTGAAACCTTGGAAATGAGCGTTTTAGGTTGACTATCTTGTGACTACTTTTAATTAACGTCCAAACAATTTTTCTATCAAAATCTCTGAGTAAGCCTTTAAAAGATGCTCATAACAGCTACCCTATGCGCTATGTAATAGCAAAATTTTTAACACAAGTAATGAAAAACACGCGGGCAACAAATAAGAAACCTCTTATATTATATATAATTTTACACATACAATGAATTTCAAGTAGATTTGTTTATGGGTCAGTCTGGCTTTTAGTACTAACTGAATAGTAATGTACCAAATAGAATAGAAACATATTATATACAGATCATATTTACCATGGAGCACTCTTCTTGCAAGGGGATGTCCAGAAAAAATGTCCAAGAGAGGGAGCTATTTCTTCTTTCCTTGAGGTGGGGGGCCAGTGTCTCTGGCCCTGCCAAAACAAAATTTAAAAAAAGGACTGGGTTAGCAAGAATATTAAATGTTTGCACGGACAATACATTACACACACACACACCAAGACACACCCTTAGGTGGCTTGTGAAGTCAGGAAAACTTAGTCAAATGGACAGTTTGTAGTTTTTTCATGTTTTAACGGCAATTAACCATGTTTTCGTTCCATATTTAACAGAATTCTATATATATATTAGTTTTCTATATTTTGTTCATTTTACTTTTAATATGGTAAGCATTATTGACAAAGAACAATCACATGGGCTGAACGCAAAAAGGCGGGTAATTCGCGTATTACGCCATACTCGCATGTGCTATTCGGCGCCGCGGCGCGCGAGTAATGAGCGCATCAGAAAAACGCCTTGATGCATCGATTCGATATGACGCACACCCAAGGTAACTTGATATGCAATTGTAAAATGGTGCCCACGTTGAGTTGCTTTTGCAAAACAGAATGGGGATTTAAATTTCCAGATTTGAGCCTCATAAATGTGATTTTGATTATACGTATCCAGATGCAACCCCCAGCAATTTGACCTTGAGTGCAGAAAGCAGTAAGCAGCAGTGTGAAAGATAAGAGATGAAACGCTTGTAGTTTGGAGTAAGCCTATATTTTGTAGCGAAAATGGGGACAATATTGGACAAAATGGCGATTTCTCTGTGTTGACTTCGGCGGATTTAATTCGATGATTTTCGGTTCCAGTTCATCGAAATCCATATCGCAACAGGTAAGAAATGAGATGCATCGTATAGAGCATATCAAAAACTAGGGTGTATTTCTATTTTCATTTTTGGTTTTAAAAAATCGTTTTGATTTATGCTCAACCTTGAACAATCTGGCGTTTGTTCCAATTGAAACACGCGGTTTGGGCTTTTTGGCACAAATAATTTGATAAATAGTGCCCGGAAGAATTTGCAAAAAGGGGAAATACGACCCTAGTAGTTAGAACTATACTTCTGTAATACAAATACGAACCAAGGCACATTTTTTAGAACATTTCTATATTTTTGTATAGGGAACCAAAAAAAAAAATGAGTGAAAAATCTCCATTTTTTATGATTTTCTCAAAAACAATAGTATTGTGGAAAAAATTTATCATTATGTGGGCTCCTTGAGTCATTTCCTTATCAAATTGTATAATTTTATATCTGTTGGAACAACAATTAAGAAGATTTAGATAAGGCAAAAAAAAACAGTTCCTTGAATTCCTGATTCACAGCCACCTTTAAAAGGGGCATTTCATGATCATCAGCCTCATCAGCCTGACTTAAAGGGAATAATGATGGCCTGAAAGAAAATTGAATAATGAAAAAAACAAAGGACTCTTACTGAAATCACTTCCACAGTTTCAAACATTGGATGGTACATTCTCGAACGAGAGCATCAATGATGCATTAAGCCCACTTTTATGGTGGAACTGGAATGATTCCTTGTGGAGACGCAATGCTTGAGACACCTAAGACAAGTAATTGGTTGGCAGACAGTTTTTTAAACAAAAAGATTCAGATGGAACATAAAACTGCTTTGCACAAAATAGAAATGTAGCTGTAGTACAAAGTATTGAGGGATGAACATAACCGAGGGTGCTCTTCTTCAACTGGTGCAAAAAATACATTCCTGTCATAATTTTTTTTTTGTAAATACATAATGCCTCTGATCCAATTATAATCAACCATTTTCAGAAAATCATTAAATGCCCCTTTTAAAATGGGATGCCCTTAACTGGTAATATTGAGGACTTGCTGGTATTTGGTTAAAGTGAGACTTCCTTTTAATATAATTAGTAAATGGAGGAATGTCGCTTTCATTAGTAATGAGGTGAATGGCCACTTTCATTTGAATAAATTGCATTGCCCGTTCCCACCGGTAAATGATGGAATGGCCCCTTGGCACAAAATGGAGAAATAAGCAAGCCCTTAATTGGTTATGAGAAAGGGCTGACTGGCCCTTTAATGGTACCTGGAGGAATCAAATTGTAAATGGAGGAAGGAATCAAAATTGGGAAATTGGATTAAGGGAAATTGCCCTTTTAAAAACGGTAAATAATGGGAGAGGGGAAGGCCTTTTAATAGAATACAAGGCGGTTCACCCAGCTTTTGCGACCAACAAGGAATCTAAACCATAACTCATCAATGAACCTCTCCATATCTCACCAACAGAGAACTCTAAAAAAAATCATCATTGGTGAACTCCATCATAACTCACCAAAACAAAAAAACCATAACTAACTAAAATGCTGCCTCAACTCACAAAAAAAACACCTAAAAAGTCTGAACAGGTTGATGAACTCCATTCCTACTCACCCAAAATGACTTTTAACAACATAATCATCAATGATCTCCATTATACCTCACTAACAATAATAACTCTAACATAGTTGGTAACCCACGCTTGAGAAAGGGTTGGTTATAACATGCTGAAAATTGGTAAAGGGTGGGTACTGAAATTCATTGGTATAAAGGTACTTTTGTAAAAAAGGTGGGTCCAGAAAATAAAAAATAGGGACAGCGGTCCCACATAGGTCGCCGATATATGTAATGGTTCTCGAACCATAGAAGACCACACACAATATACTGGAACACACAACAACACCATCACAAGTGTCAGCCCATGCAATACCCCGGCCATACCCCATTACCCGGGCACATCTCCACACCCCAGGACCCACCCCATAAAACACCATACCCCGGGAGCACAAATACTACCCCAGACCACACCCCTACCCCTGAACACCCCCCAAAAACACACCCCCTACCCAGACACAGCCCTACCCCGACCCAAACATCCCCTAACGCGGACCACACCCACGGACCTACCCTCCTCCCACAGACACACCCCATACCCTGGAGCACACCAATACGTCCAAGACCACAACCCATATCACCGAACCACACACCACCACCCTCGCCAATTGTCCGCCCTATGCAATACCCAGAACTACACCCCATACCTCCAGACCACACCCCCTAGGGACTACATCACCACACTCCGGACCACACCCAACACCCACAGACCACACCCAACCCCACAGACAACAACCAAACCCAACAGGGACCAACAAACACCCACGACCCACACCCAAAACCAACAGACCACACCCAACACCCAACAAGACCAAACCAACACCACAACACCATACCGACAGACCCACCAACCCCATACCGCCCGACCACAACCCCATACGCCAGACCACAACCCATACCGCCAGACCACAACCCATACCACCAGACCACATCCCCATACCGCCAGACCACAACCCCATAACGCCAGACCACAACCCCAACACGCCAGACCATACCCCTGACACACACACCCATCCCGACCACACCCCATTACCCCTGACCACACCCCATACCCCTGACCACACCCATACCCCTGACCACACCCCATACCAATGGACCACACCAATTACCCAGACCACCACCCCCATACCATGACCACACCCCATACACCACTGACCACACCCCATTACCCCTGGAACACCCCCCATACCCCACACCAGCAACACACCCCAAGACCACACACCCCTGGACATACCACGGGACAACACCACGACCACACCCCATACCCTGGGCAAACACCCATACTTCCAAGACCCCACCCCCATACCCACACCCCAAATCAAATCAGATCGAAAGCCAACCAAGTTTCAGCACGTGTTGACGTACAGGATTCCAGATATTTGTTCACATAGGGTCAATGAAAATCATGAAATGAGGTCAATATGCTAATTAATTATTCAAATTAGGTACTTAAATGCATATATACCTGTTGTAAATCAAATAAGTTCAAGAATCTGTAGCCCCGCACCTTCCACCAAGTTTCAGCCCCGTATGACATACGGATCTCCAGATATTTTGTTCACAAAAAAAGTTGTCAATGAAATCAAGAAAATAGGTTTAAAATATGCTAATTTTATGCAAAATTAGGGGTACTTAGAAGAATATATACGATTGTAATATAATCAGTTCGAGAATCTGTAGCACTGCACCTTCTCCACAAAGTTTCAGGCCCTGTGTGACATATAGATCTCCAGATATTTCTGTTCACAAAGAAATGCTTAACGCCGACGCCGCCGCAGCAAACCGCAGACGCCACACGGGATACTGCTTGACCATAAGCCTCTTTCCTATCGGAAGACTAAAAAGGGTGGGTTTTTGATGGTTAATAAAAATTACAAACAACCCCTCTCTGTGGATATGTTTGCCATGTGTATTCAATACGGATAAAAAAATCAAAAGGTGTTTGTGTGACATATTTCAAGCAAAGTTAATGATTCCAAGCCAACGAGTTTATTACTACAAAAACACAATGCGGTTCTCGAACCACAAGTGTCGCTGGTTGCGCGATCACTCTTTATGATGTGAAGTTGGGCACATGATTAGAAAGAAAACAAAAAATGCAATGGAATGGAGAAACAGTGTTATACAAAATACTTGAGTTTGAAGTAGTCCAATCGGGCATAGGTTTAGCAGCAAGCATTTAAAAAAGTAACCGAAATGTATGAAAAATCATCGCGGCCGTGGGACCGCTGTGTCGTCTGCATTGCTGTTTGTGAAAGGGGTCAAAGGTACATGAGGTCACAAGGTCACAGAGAGCACAAAAGGTCGCACGGGGTCACCAAGGTCCAACCACCATAGGGTCACTGAGGTCACAAGGTCACATGAGGCACCAGGTCACCTGAGGTCACCAAGGTCACCCCACCCACTCCATTCCACCTCACCCCTGCCCCGGTCGCATCCCACCCGACCTCTCCCCGGCACACCGATTGGATATGGGCAAAGGTGACATGAGGTCAGCAAGGTCACCAAGTCGCATGGGGTCACACAGGTACACAAAGTGCACCAAGGTCCAACGAAGTCACCATGGATCAAAGAAGTCACCCGGGTCAAACAAGGTCACCAAGGTCACATTGAGGTCCACCCGCCATCGCCGATGCACCCCCACCCTTCCCAAACACCCTACCAATGCACAACCCCGACCCCACCCAGATGCACCCACACCCAGACCCCTCCCGAGCACCTCCCCCTCCCGACGGCACCCCACCTCGACCACTGACACCCAACCACCCCCAATATCCCACCTGCCCCTCCCAAACACCCCACTTTCCCCCTCCATATTGATTCACACACAAGATCGGTGGTTTTTATGTGGCCAAAGGAATTTTGATATCCGACTGTAACTTTTAGCGATCAGCAATTATGCATATTTAATTTAGCTGCATTGCATACCTCTAAGCCACAGTATCAGGAACTTCAAAGGCAAAGAAGAAGATGCACCATAATGGGTTTAGTGCAGTGAAGGAGGAATTTTGCATTATCCGATGTACCGTTTCAAAAATATAGCGAGATCGCTGATTTTTGCAATTTAAATTAGCTCTTTGCATATGTTAATTAGCCACAATATGCCAACATCTAATAGGTGGAGAACTCTTAAACCCGCTTTCCTTCCACCCAAGTTACATCATTATACGCCGTACGGAACTCCAAATAAATTGAACACAAGCCTTGCCAGGAGGAAAGGGTTGTCATTTGACCGGCCAAATACGCTAATTAATATTATGAATATGAATAATGCAGTCACAAAAGCTACACATAATCTTTTGGCACCTCACTTTATCACTCTAACAAGTGTGAAGTAAATCGGGATTTCGGTTTGTTTAGCCAGCAGAGCTTTTCAAAAAAGGTTACCGAATGGCTGAAAAAATGCAAATAACCAATTAAAATCTATGAATATGCCAAATAATGCAGCCAAAAAGATACACATAATATTGCGGCACCTCACCGATCATCCTATCAAGTTTGAAGTAAATCGGGGATAGCGTTTTTTTACCTGCCAGAGCATTTCAAAAGGTTTAACGAGTTCATCCGTACGGACGGACAGACGGAGGAACGGACATTTACGGACGGACACACGGAATCTGGACTAGTATGTGCCTCCATGAACAATTCGTTCAGGCGACACCAAACCTGCTGCTCTGGTTCAGGAACAAACCCACTGCCCCCCCCGTGTACAGCCCATACATCCACGGGGTGGGTTATTGAAAGGGCAGTAAACAGGGTGTTTTCATACAAAGGGTGGTGTTTGAACATAAAAAGGGATGGGTTACAAACACCACTGCCAAACTATGTCTATATAAACCACTCATGATGGGCTCCATTTATAAAACTCCAACAAATATCAAAAAACTCTAAAACCTAAATCATCGATGAACTCCACCATAACTCACCAAAAATTACTCAATTCCTAACTCACCAAAAAACTCTAAGAACATAACTCGTCAATGAAGTCCATTATACCTTTCAAAGCAAATAATGTTGTTTAAAACTCATTGGAGGGGCTCCATTATAACTCACCAAAAACATAAAAAAACTCTAAAACATAACTCATCAATTAACTCATAAACTCATAAAAAATCAAAAAAACTCTGAACGAACTCGTTGATGAACTCCATTCCTTAAACTCACCAAAATGACTATTACACATAACTCATCAATGAAACTCAATACATAACTCGCCCAAAACAGCAAAAACACGTAAACATCAACTCATCAATGAACTCCATAACTTTGAAAATTGGCATAATTACCACTTTAATTCAATTGTGTTTTCCTCAAATGATGCAAAAGTACATGCCCATAAATGAGAGTCACCTACAAACATGACAGCCAGAGAGACGGGCACACAGCCAGGCATACAGCCATAGACACACTACACCGCCACACCGCATTGTTACGCACGCACACACACACACAAGCAATGACACACACACAAAGAGGATAAGGTATTGGATCAGGGAAATGGAAATCCCAGACAGTTATTTTAAATTCAGAAATGATTTTTACTGGGGTAGAGGCTATTATACTATCTGATTTAGGACAGAATAATTAAGAGCAGTCACTACGTGTCAAATTCAATTGGGTGCATGCACTGTGGAAAAAAACACCAAAATTTAACATTAAAAAAACACAACTGTTTTTTAATTTTTCAAAATTATATGTCCAGAAATGTTACACCCATAGTCCATTGTAAACTATTGATAGCTAAATTTCAAATGGCTCACTGACATGTGCCTTGCAAGGTGTGAACCTAATCAGTAAACAAACACAATTGCAAGCACACTGATTGACATAAAATAAGTTATAAAATCACGTACACATAGCAGCAGCTACAGTGGTTGACTTTTGCTCTTCCGAACTGCTTTCATAGCCATTTACAATTGCACACATCCCAAAGGAGCTGTATGACACGTCACAAAAACCAAATGCAATTAATGTGTTGGTTAGACCCTAAACTTGGGCTTTCAAAAACCTTATTGTCACCAAACGAAAAGCGCTTATTTTCCCCATCTCCCACTGCACATGGCAAAAAATTCAAGGGGACAATAACGAATAAGATAAACCAACGCAGTTACAAAAACCATGGCTCAAAACCCCAGTACTATAAACCCACCAAAGTACTCGTGGGTTAAAAAGATATTAAAACAGAAGGGAAGAGTTCCAGGGCCTGAGAGGTTTGGCAGTTTGTGCAATTTCTGGAACCGAAAAAAAGCAGGTGTTCAATCCCCTGACAGAAGGTACAGTTGTATATAGCAGGTTGTGACACAATTCAAAGATTCAGACCGGGATTCAGGCATTGTACTGAGGCTTGTAGATATTGATCTGGCAGTGAAAGATGGAGTAGCCGGTGGATTCCAACATATACAATAGCAATGGTCGTGAGCTGATGGACAACATGCCTTTCAAGTTTAGTAAATGCTGGCAGTAATATCAGCATCATTGTTCCAGAATATTGCACCAACTGAACACCTCCCCCCGAAACTCTTCCTGTTTTACATAATGTCAACACCCAAGTAGTAGTAGTAAAAACAAAGTTTTTAAAGCCGGTTTTGTACCCGCACCAGGGGTGGCGGATTCACCTCACATTAGCCCTAAACACCTCCTCCACTGCACACGATTTAACGCATCCCCCCTCCTCAACCCAACCCTCCACTCTCCTCCTCAACTGTTCCTCCATGTCCTTTTGGTGACCCCCTCTTCTCAAACCACCCCACCCGAACTCAAAGCCCTTTTAAAAATGATCTCATACTCCTCCGCCGTTAGCCCATAGACCATCATTACACCATCTCGACATTGCTAGTCGGTCAGCAGCCTCTTCAAACCCCAACATCTGCATCAAATCTCAGTCTTCTCCTATCCATCAATTTCACACCACACATAGCTCTCACCATTGCACTCTCTCTGTCCTCTCAAAATCCCCATCTCATTATCGCTCAGACACCACGTCCCACACCCATACAGCATCACTGATCTCATCTCACACCTCTTGTACAACCATCCCTTTCATCTTCAAAGGAAATCTTCTCAAGTAAACAACTCTCCACCATTCTTCTAAACTTCACCCCCCAGACCTTACTCGGGCTGTCACAGCCGCCTCACATCCACCACCCGCATAACCCTGCTTTCACCTAGGTATGTGAACACCTTCACTGTTTCCACCTCTTCACACAACTTGTCCACCAAAATTGTTTTCAAAAAAATCGTGTGGAAGTTGTGTAAGTGATTTCAGTAGGGTCCATTTTCATCTATTGTCATTTTTTTTCTGCCCTTATGTCCCTTTAAATTTGATCCTTTTCGATTTTATGTTTGAAATTTAAAATAGTATTGAAAATTTAGAATTTTGTGTATTGGCTTGTGACTTGTATATTCAAATAATATAAGCTTTGGACAGCTCAGCCTATCTTACAACTCATCTCACATGGCACATTTGAATATGGACCTTTGACCCCATCAACATATGAGGGTCCATGTTGCACCTATGATACGAGTTTGGTTAAAATTGATTTCATTGCAATCCACACACACATACATACATACATACATACAACATTTAAAAAATGCAAGTTGGATCGCCTTGTAGGTAGAACTTCTCTGTAGTTTTACCATTAGAACCAGTTTCCCTCCTCATCGGATTTCATTAGAAGAAACTGTATGGGGGTGGTGACGGTTTTGAGCCGCGTCACCCAGCCTGGGACAGGTAGTACTGGTTTCCAAGATAATCAGTAGAGGCTGCTAAACAAAAACCAAGACCTGTCTCATTCTTATAAGGTTTGTGCATGCATATAACTTATTGCAACGCTTGGATGACATAAAATCCTCAATTGTTTCAAGTGCGGAAATGCGCTCATAAATCACAAAAATATCCTAATAAGAAAAATTCTGCATTCAAAGAATGCACATGTCATCTGCCATCAAGGATTTGGAATGGCGACAAAAGTCACATGAGGACACCACATGTGGGAGGACACTTTTCAAGGACTATTGTAGCTAAGTGTCATGAAAATGGATTGAATATGTGGGAACCCACTTTAGCGATTTTTATAATTAGGACTATTTTGGACCTATAGGACGATAATTCAATAGGCAGTCATGTTGGTGGAAAAGATGACACATTCCAGGACTACAATACATTACCGGTCAATGATCACTGTTGCAAGCGCTAAACTTGGATCGATTGACCAAGCTATTAATGTAGTGTAGTTCTGGAATGTATCGTATGCATCTTGTCCACCAAAATGTCTGGTGGCTGACGTCATAGTGAATACGGTCTATACTGCCTTCTAGATGACCTTTTGACCCCATCATGAGGGAGGGGTCATTTAGGGCACACCAAAGGACC
Source organism: Ophioderma brevispina (assembly GCA_023653785.1). Taxonomy (NCBI): domain Eukaryota; kingdom Metazoa; phylum Echinodermata; class Ophiuroidea; order Amphilepidida; family Ophiodermatidae; genus Ophioderma; species Ophioderma brevispina. The sequence continues at coordinate 67,060 of JAMKCH010004947.1, read as the reverse complement.
ATTACATCCAAGTGGCATTTGAAAATGTGTGAATGGATGTCGGGAAGAAACAGCAGGCAATTACATTACAAAATTTGGGTCAACATTTTGACCAGAGAGCAGATACACACATCCTAAAGAAAATCCCTATATTGCCCTGCAGGACGACACCAAAAAAAAGTTCCACGAACTCCTTCTTGTCATCATTTTCATCTAAACAACGATTACTCAAATGTCAAATCCTGTCTACTCTGGCCTTTAAGTAACTCTTTAGTGCATGTGGCCGTCCGACCTTGACTAAATTGGACACCTTTTTTAATTGCGCAGTCACTTTGTTGCTCTAACATAACATATTCACTGCTGCACAGAAACACCACAGGAATACATTGTGAATAGGGACACTCTCACCATACAACCACATTGCAAAGACAGACACCTTCACTACGGGAGAATATGAAAATCACCACTTGACAATTACATTGAATCGTTATCATAAATGGTACGCTTGCCTGGAAACAAAACTCTGGTATCCAGATCAAATTAAACAATATGTGATGTGATCAAGCAAAATGAGTCGGAAGTCGCAATATTGATTTTGAGATATAACCAAACAAAGGGGAAAATGTCTTTTGTTTCCTATTATTTTTGCCACCCTTCAACTGATTATATCTTTGGAATTAATTGGTCAATTTCATTGGGGGTTTCAGCAAAATGTAGCTTTTTAAATGGTGCACACAGTTACATGGAAAAGTAAAAATCCAATCTGACTGACTTCAGACTCATTTTGCTTGATCACATCACATATGATTAGACTTTAATAAGCTCGCGATGCATGCATGGTAATAAAATATAGCTATTATGGGTCTCCCCCATTAATGTAGGTTTCAATTGCAACATCCGAGGTTGAATTAACAGCCATGTGAGGTCTCAATATCATGCAATTTTTACCGTAAGTGTTGCAAAATTTGTTTACATAAAGTTAAAATGTGTCAAATTGGAGTTAAATTTTTAAGCCTGGTTGATAAGAGCCACAGATTAAAGAGATAAAGACAGTTCCAAAAAGATTGGCCCCCCCAATTTGTTTTAGAACCCGATGTTTTTGTCACATTTGAATGTATTCGATCACAACTGAGTGAATATGCAATATGCAGTCTTTATGTAATAAGATTGTTACTGTGTGTCCAACAAACCTTTAAAACATTCTCAGTAGTGTTCTACACTGATCCGGTGCAAATTAAAAGAAATTTGTATCCTCAAAAATCTCCTCCTGTCCCTTTAATATCATGAACTTAACATTTGTTACCCAAACACCTCTCTTACCAAACTATCAGTCCATTTTTCCTTCATTTGTAAAAATAAACCATTAACTACTTCCTGTGATTATTGAAAAGAGCAGCGTACGATCCTCTGAGACAATCATCACCCCACCTCATTGTCAAATTCCCCGCAGTATTTGGGGCGCTAAAAAGGGTGCCGAGCTTTCTCTTAGCACAGACTTGGGTATCCATCTTCCACCACCTGAAGAAAGACGAGAGCAAAATATTGTATTGTTAGCAATTCTGAAAGTAAAGGCATTTTTCTTTTTCTCTTAATGTAATGTTGACTGAGAGAGAACCAATTACCCTACACAAAACTGCAACCACAGCAGTGTTTTATTATAACAGTCCGATTAATAATTTGTTTGACAATATCGTAATATAATCGTGCATGGACTGCCAATCGGCTAGAGAACCATCCACCTCGTTTCCCGATAGTATTGGACAAAGTCTGGATGCACCAAACCTCCATGTAGCTTGTTGCACTTACATGACAAACGTTGGCAAACAAGTGTGTGGCACATGAAGCGGCTGATAACGCGAGGCGAGACACTCTGGATAGAAGATCAGGGCAGTCTGCGGTCAGCATTGCTATGTCTTCCGCTAGTTTTGAGAATGTTCAAGTTGACTGGCCTAAAACAATGGAACTGCTGAAGCAAATCTGGGTCGAATTGACCCAAAGTCCAGGGAAAGTTAATCCCACTGGAGTGTTTCTCGTATACAGCGTACTAAAAATAAACTGATGTCGCAAATCTCATATGTGGGCTGACAAACAAAATAGAAATGAACAATCCCATATGGTGCTTGGCTATCAGTGTGTTTGCTTTCAATGGAACTTCAAAGTTCATTGTTTTTGGTAACGTGCAGGGGTGTTGAAATTGGCTGTCAAATCCATTTCAATCATTCATAGGGATTTTAGAGGACAGATGACCATGCTCTATCTAACAGACCTTTTTTTTAAAAATTTACTATGTTTTTGTTGAATGTTTTTATAATTGGAAAATATTAAGTAAATACCACATTTGTTACAAATACAGCAATTAAACTTGCATATCCCTGGCAAGTGTGGCAGTATGGAACAGGACTAAGATGACCTTTGACCTTGGTCCATGACCTTTGCCAATCATCCACAAATGAAGGAACCCCAACTGCACCTTAACCCAAATCTGGTTTCATCGGATTTTGAAGAGACCTGAAAAACAAAAACCTAACCAAACTGGATGTATACATATAAGACAGGCCGCTATTGCAAAATCCTCCTTCTGCTTTTGAAGGCCAGTTTTGGAATAAATTAATACCCCTTCTGCATTTCAAGCCCAGGGGAACAAATTATTTTTGTGCAATCTATAGAGTTATTTTCCTTGCTTTTCCTAAAGTTTTCACATGAAAATTTGTGGCTTCAAATATGTTTATCTCTATCACATTAAACCAATGGTTACCCCTCTGAGGTCTACCACCTTTCTTATAATATCTCTGATTGGCTCATTACATGATATTACCAAGATAAATCTCTGAAAAAAAAACCCAATCAAAATTGACCTTCCATATATTTGTCAAACTTTAGTTGGTCTTACCATGCTTCATAGGAATATTGGCTATACATCTATAATACACGTATATTTGACCAATAAAATCGGCTGGTAAACCTTGTGAGGTTAACTCTGACCACCACTTGATTTTACAATAGCACATCTACCAAGGACAACAGTTCAGTGGGTTGTCACTTGTACATAATTGACATGACTGACCTTGTGTGCTCTGGGTATCATATAGCATACCCAAAACGGGTGTATTTTCTAATTACACTGGTGTGAAAGCTACTGAACTGTGCCCAGGGAATTGAGATTTTAACTAGCTCATAGTGTAAACATGAGTTGACCTCAAAATGGACTTCACCCAAGGCAGCCAAGCTGTTATTTGCCTGTATGCCCCAAGTATGCTGTAATTATTAATAGGAGTCTAACTAGTTCACTGATCAACAGCTTGCCCCTAGCATCCAGGTACACGCTTGCAGAGTAATACATTAATAGGCTTGGGCTAAGTCACTTGCACAATGTCACACACTCCTAGGTTGGTTATTATTGAATCGCATGAGCCAGCGACATTAACTTAATTGGTCACAACAAATATTGCTGATGCGTGTGGAAAGATTGGCAACTAAATGCACAGTACACTGCAAGCTGCACATTGATCCCAAAATGGACTCAAATCCACTTTAAAGCAGCACTGACACATTTTCACAAAATATGAAATTTCTCCCTTTGCTCGTAATTTATAGTCCAGGCTACTGGAAGAATACAGATATATAAAAATATATAAATACACAAAAATAACATACCCAAAAACAAGTAGCGGCCTTAATTAGAGGCCAAAGACATCTAGGTACTTTGTAAGCTAACTTTTAAGTTTGCTGTACCTTTAATCAGCAAACTTGTCTATTACATGAATATCATAGACTTGTACTCATTGATTTTTAAACCACAAAGGTCACAGCCCAGTCAAACAGGGTGGATGCCATGGGAATCTAACTCCAGTGTTTTCTTGTGTTAAATGCTATTTCCGTCATCTGCTGAATAAACTGACTCTGGAGTCATTTTTAAAATAAAATCATTCTGTTTACCCATAAGGGCGCTGATGTGAGCTTAATCGTTTCAGTTGAGGGCAGTACATAAAAGCTTTACAACCATGCAAAATATCTGAAAAATCTTGAGAGCACGCTATTTTCATTATCATGCATGTCAGGAGTCCAAGTGTGTGAAAATATCGGATCCAAAACATGATAATGATAAAATTGGATGATTTACGCCCAATATTAATTGGTCTCGCTATGAGTTTTAAAATATTGGGCTCGACTGCGTCTCCCCAATATTTTAGCAACTCATCTCTCGATCGAACGACCAATTAATTTGGGCTTAATCAATCCAATTTTATATCAAATGTGCCAGTGTCACATTAATCAGAGATAAAAAGCCCACAACCAAATGCCTGACAGTCTGCAGAACATTAACTGCCCTGCATGAACCTTAAGAAAAGCAGCAAGTGATAAGAAGGTTTTTATTCTAATCCTTCACGGGAGGTACTCAGATGTACTATGTCTGGTTTACAGCAGGTGGTGGTGGCCAAGCCTCTTTCATTACAGCAACTCGCCAAAAATGTCAAAAGAAATTACAGCAATACTGAGTGCAAACCACAAACCAATTTGGGTGCTTTGATGTGGGTCGGTCATGGGTGTTCCCATGACCCACATACAACCTCGTCCTCGTTCATTATTCATACAAAAAAAAATCAGAAATAACCCTTCCAGTGGAGTTGATTCTTCAACTCAAACGGTTTTGGAATAAGAAAATATTTCTTGACAACATATAAAAAATTCAGAATTTTTTCGTCAAGATTTCGCTTTTACGTGTTAAACCAATGGCGACATCTGAAATTTGGATTTCTTGGCCGTCCTCCCCTGGTTTACAGCTTTCAACAGAGAATCACAGCTAAAAAAGCTTTAATCTGCAAACAAAGCCCAGAGATGCCTGATATGCATACATAAATCCTGACATTTGGTAAACACACATAACGCTTGGTCTTGAACTTAACACACATTGTGTTCAGAGTACATTGTAGATATATACATGTATAACTTTAAACAATACCTGCAGTGTATAGAAACAAATTACCACATGATTATGGGTAAACAATAGTTTTTTCTTTGGAATTTGATGGGGGTTGGTGGATGGGAGATGGTGGCAGTGCGCATCAGCTGATAGCAGGAATGGCAATGGTTAGTGGAGGAGGTTGTAGTAGTGGTTGAAGATGTTGTAGTGGTTGAAGTTGTGATAGTGGTTGAAGTTGTGGTAGTGGTAGAAATTTTGGGGAGGGGTTGTAGTGGCGGTTTCGGTTGTAATAACATGGGCAGTGGCAGCTGTGGGCTGTGACTGTGACATTAGTGATGGCACTACAGTGTTGGTATTTAAATACCATATTCAAATGAAGTTGTGTGCTGAATAATATGATTAAAACATGTTGGGTACAAAGAGTGCAAGATGCATTCCTTCATGGAGCTTTCACAAATATTGACACGTTCAATCACCTGGCAGAAAAATCAAATTTGTCCAGTGAGTCAAAATATACAGAAAGTGAGCTGCTACTTTACCTGATGTGCCCTGACTATAAGGCTCAAGTCATTCTTCTTCAAGAAATGTCGGACTACATCTCCGCCAAATGTATATGAGACTCCTCTGTCATTTTCACCCCAGCCGGTTATATCCTGTAATTCAAAGTCACACAGAAATTGTAAAATGTTGAGAGGTTATCTTACTGTCTGTCACTTTTGCAAGTGACAAGTGGTCTGATTGGGTCAGAAGGACTGCTTGAGGTAATTCCAACTGAGAAAATTGAGTGTTCTTAATCACACTCACATGCACATATTTGCACCTACCTCTTCCACCCTCACTTTCTCTCTCCATCTTTTACTCCACAGCTGTTTGACCCAATGCAGCTCATCTCTTTTATTTCTAGAGCAATTTTAAGCAGTGACACAATTTTGACAACTGATAGAAGTAGGGCCATGCAAGAGCTATTTAGCGCTGCAAAAATCAGAAAAATCCATTGCGGGAATCTTGCCATATAGGCCTACAAAGGTCAGGATTTGTATGTTATGGCGCCCTCTATATGTCAATTCTCCATAGAGAGACGTGCTAAACAAGATTTTTAAGAAAAATCATATTTGCCTGAAATGAAATTACGTAAAATTTACACAGGATGAAGTCAGTGGTATAAATAATCCAAATCAGTCGTCTAAAGTGTGTAGCCATTGATATTTTTTTTGTTTATCTGGTTTTTTTTTTTTTTTAAATCCAAGGCTTTTCAACAGCCTGTGACTCCCCAACCTTTCTCCCCTCCCACCCTCTCTCTCTCTCTCTATCTCTCTCCCTCTTCCAATAGTCCTGTCTCTTTGTCTCCTTATCCCTTACTTTTTCTCTCCTCCTCCTCACCAATTAATTTCAATAAAAATAAATTGTTTATTTCCTTCCGAGCCTTCAACCTGACATATTAACAAACCATCCTACCTCATCTGGATCTGACCACAGAAGATCACACCTGAGACCATGTCGGTATGTCAGAGGGCGTTCCTATTGTCGAAGATTGGGCCCTGTTTGATAGGTCTGGTGGACACCACCATGCATACAGAAGATAGTACCTTCAATAAGTGCAGCTGTGGAACTAAAAAAAAATCAATATAATAACATTTCTTTTGAGTGTCCTTTGTGTTTGGCTCATCTGCTTTAAACCCCCTTCCCTGTCTCTTGACTATTTTCATTTATTACCCTAAACGCGGCCGGATGCAATGAGAGCCAACAAAAACGTGGTACCGGTCGGAAAAATGTTTCTCGTTGCAATCTCTGCCGTCAACCACTATTTTTTGTCGCGCAATGACTCTCATTGACCTCATTGCATCTGGGCCGTCTTACCGGAAAATGACGCATGTTCCTCGTTGCATCTGGGCCGTCTTTACGGAAAATGACCGCGATGTTCCTTTGTTGTCAGCATCTGGGCGTCTTCCCGGAAAATTAACGCGATTTCCTCGTTGCACCTGGGAAGCGTCATCCCGGGATGATGCCTATGCTTATTCATCACTAAACTGCTTTCGGAACGGTTTTGCCCGCATAAGGCGGCAATGCTTTTTCATCTGCGGGTGACACTGTGACAATTGCCCATAGACAATTTCGATTTCAATGGTGATAGTTCCACCATTTTCGATAAGCTATTTTTTAATATCATAAACGCATTCATGACGTAAACCGGAGCATGACGTAGCGTATTAGCGCCACGCACTACTAGACGTAGCGTAATAGCGCCACTCACGACTGGCGAACTATAAGCTAAAAAATTTCATGCAGATCATTGTGCAGTACGCATCATTATTTATTTATTTAGTTTTATTATCCTGTTCTCATTGCATTCGCCGCGATGTTTCCTCTTGCATTCCTTGGTGGGACGTCTTCCGGAAAATGGCGCTATGTTCCTTGTTGCATCTCTGGCCGTCTTATACGGAAAATGACGCGATGTTCCTCGTTGCATCTTGGGGCCGTCTTCCGGGAAATGACGCGATGCTCTCGTTGCATGTGGGCCGTTATTGACTTTACGCTACTTATTCCTGTGCCGGGAAAACGGCCGATATGCAATGAACCGCAAAATTTTGGCTCTTTGTGCATCTGGGCCTTAAAAATAAAAATAGATTGCCCTCGGTTGCATTTGGGCCATCGGTCGGCAAAACACCCGTTCCGGGTTAGGGTTAAGGGGGGGTGTTAAGTCAGGAACTTAGTCCAAATGGCCAGTTTTTAGTTTTTTTTTTCATGTTAATGGCTTAACTTGTTTTATTTCATATATTTTAACACGATCTATATATATTTATTTTTTCCTCATATTTTGTTCATTTTATTTTTACTATGTTACGCATTTTGACCAACAACAATCACTGGACTGAACTGCAAAAGTGCGAGGTGATTTTCGCGTATTATGTAATACGCGTCTGTGCTATTCGGCGCGCGAGCAAAAGTTGGAAGTACTGAGCGCATCATAACGCCTGGTGCAACGATTCGATGACGCATACCCATGGAAACTTGGTATGGCAATTGTAAAAATTGTTGCCATGTGATTTGCTTTGCAAACAGATGGGATTTTAATTTCACGATTTGCGCCTCATAAATTGTTTGAATTTTTGATCATAAGAATCCAGATGAAGTTAATTTTGACCTGGTGCAGAAGCCGTGTGAAGAATAAGAGATGAACTCTTGTGTTTGGGAATAAGGCTATATTTTGTAGTGAAAACGGGACAATATTTTGACAAAATGGCGATTTTCACTCTCGGTGTTAACTTTTGCGGCGATAATTTGTGATTTTTCGGTCCCAGTTACTCGAAATCCATATCAGTAAACGGTAGAAATGAAATGCATTGTATAGAACATATCAAAAAAATCTAAGGTTTGGTCTTTTTAAGTTTTTTAATTTTTTTTTGTTAAAAATCATGACTTTGTAACCTTTGAACAATCTTGGGCTTGTTTCCAGAACCTTGAAACCTGCAGATTTTGCCTTTTTTTGGCAAATCTTTTGAAAACATTATGCAAAAATTGCAAAAAAAAAGGGGAAAGACCACCGACCCTAGAACTATGACTCTGGAATACAAAAATGAACAGGCACATTTATAACATTTCTATATTATGGGAACCAAAACAAATAAGTTTTATGGTTTTCTAAAACAATACGTCTTTTGGGGGAAAATAATTATCATAATTGGATTTCTTGAGTCATTCCTTCTCAAAATAGGTATACCTTTATATTATGTTGGAACAATAATAAGAAGATACTGTAAGAAACAGTTCCTTTGAATTCGTGACTTAACACCTCCTTAGTTGAAAAGTTGAAGCCCTTCCTGCACCGGATGGCACATAGGGCGTATCTCTCTCCATTTCTCTAACCAGGCCACAAGTCTGCCACATGCAGGTAAAGCTACAGTAAGTGGTTAGTCTTCTGGTCTAAGCGTGTTGACTTCCTTACTCACTCTTTAAATGGCCAGGGCCTACAGGAAAGGCATTAGGTATCATTGTATGAAACCTGACCAGGGTTTGAACCCGCAGCCTCCCGACTATGAGGGGGATCCAACCCAGTCACCACATCGGTACGAAACTTGGTTATTCACAAGGTTTTTTGTTTGCTCGTATCCCAAGTCATTGGTAATGGCTCGTGGTGGTGTGTTAGATTTGTGCAGCAGTGGGCTTATCCGTGGCCCAGCGTGTATCCCCATGGGGGATACGGACGCTCCTAACATGGCCCCGCTTTTGAGGCTGGGCGGATTGGGAACAGTCAGGGGTTTCCCCCTACTCTTATGCGACAATGACTGCGATGTACATGACAAGTTGTGGCTCTCTTACACGGGACCGACGGCTTAAACGTCCCCTCCGAGACGGGATGCTTTCATGATCCATTTGCCCATTCAAAGTGAAACCATTGAGGGAGCGGTATTCTGTATTTATCACTCGCTGGTATACAGACAAAATCCAGAATTGGTAGTACCCGAATAATCCCAGCAAGTGCCACGACCCCACCCGGGATTCGAACCCGGGAATTTTGATTGTAATTTGCGCCAGAAGGCAAGCAAATAATGTAATTGGTCAATCAGAGACAAACATGGTACGACAAACTACTTTGATTGGTTACTCCAGTAATACGCAATGTTATATCATATAGGTGAGCCAATCAGAGATACTGTAAGAAAGGTGTAAACCTCACGGAGGTTCAATATCAACATACCTGTGCAGTCTCATCCAGAGATGTAACAGAGGAGTAGTCCCATTCCATTTCCTTCCGAAAAATCCACAATTTGAACTGACGGGAAGGCCAATTTTTAGCGTAGCAAACTCCCGGTGAAGCTCCGGGGATCATATTTTTCTTACGTGATTTTTGGGGTACAAGACCCCTTCGGCAAAATAATTTGGTTCTTAAAACTTGTGTTTTTGAATGCAGTTAATCCTTTAAATCATAACATTTTGATCTCAGAAAGTGAAAAAAAAAATTTTTTTTTTTTACATTTCCGAAATTTTTTTATTTATGGCCAAAGTCTGGAAATCAGAAATTTCCGGAAAGTTACATCTCTGCTCATCGTTACTCTTTGAAAACTGTGCATGCTAATCGGAGGATTATCAACTACAGGATAATTGTGGTATACTGAACTGTGCATTGAGAATTGAGATTTTATTGGTTGTTAAAGGTGTGTGTTCCGATTGTCTTTAGGACCCCCCTGATTTACCCGGAAGTAGTATCAATTTTGATATCAGGTGAAAGGCCATATTTTTCTCATTGTCGCCCTGAAATTTGAGCCCTCAAATCCATTTCATTCCCAAGATATAAACAAAAAAAACCACCATTTAATGGTTAACCATTAATATTAGCACAGTATTGAATAGGGCTTTGCAATTTGCATTATTGCTTCTACCATCAAAACTGCAAGTTTGTTTCCCACGGTACTTGATGGGTTGTATGTACAAGTGCCAGGCTCTCATCTCAAGTAAAGAACAAAATAGACATAAATCGAAACAAGCACCTTTAACCCCTGGGTATAACACTATCTGTCTCATTGGCTCATTACAGGACACAACATGAGATAGCCCTCTGAGTATAAACCAATCAAAAGAGTGCTTCTATATCTCTGCATAAATCATACCCTCATTCTTAAAGTATGTCTGATTTGCTCAATGCATGGTATTACCTTCCACCTAACCAATCAAAATAGTGTTTAGATGCCGATACGGAAATCCTGAAGAATCAAAGCCCTGATAGGCAGCAGAGGTGCAAGGCCACAGACATACCGAAAAAACACTGCAAAAATTGGGTAAAGTAACAAAAATAGGCTGAAAATACAAGAAAAAGCTGAAATTTGGTGCTATCTTTTTCATTGGAAAACAAGGAAATCAGCTGAAACGAGGACCACTCACACCCCTGAGGCAGGTAGTGCCCAGGATACTTCAGGACAAATTCACTGTGGAACTGCAGCAAATCTTTACAATGCTTGCATTTACCAGTGCAAATAGTAAATTTGTCTCCAGAATCCCTGGGACTAAATTAAAAAGAGTAAACAACAACTATTTACTATAATATTGCCCTGGCATTTACCCTAATGAGGCAGTTGAAGCAGTCCGTAAAGGTCTTCCAGAGTTTGATGTTGTATCTCCTTTTGCAATTCATACATAAAAAACCATATACCTAAGAAAAAAAAAACACATACAAACGTGTTTTAATCATGCATAGATGGCCACAATTAATTATAACTTTTATACAAGCTAATTTCATTTGGAATCCACACAACACTGTAACAGATTTAAGGCTAGTTCTTACAGGGGGTATGATCTTAAAGGAGAACCTTTACCTAATAACTTATACAATATACGCTATAAAAACATTATTGGACACATATAGCGGTTTTTCGTGGGAAAACAGAATTATACTTACCATAATACACCCCCAATGCGGTAAATGGCGGATTTGCTTTTTCTCCCTATAGTATGTGCAGCTCTGGGCATTGAATAATATTGGTGTACTTGTGTATGTATAAGTCTATCCTTTGACGCAAGAAGGTGGAGACCAAAAAAGTCCATAATCCCAGTCTGCCTGCATGGAAGCCCTTGAAGCTAAGTGGACTGTTGTACCCAAACCTCACAAACTCCATATCGTGCAGTTAGGCGGTCGCCTAGGAGCTCAGAAGCATGGGTCTAAAACACTTTCAAGTCTATAACTAAAATTTATATTGAAGTTTTGGCTACTCTTAACTCTTCTAGAAAAATGACTTTTGGGGGAATGTTGACTTTTTGACATTTCCCCACCCCCCAAATGTCGACCACGGGAGGACCTGGGAGAATGAATTACATGGTTCGTAGGGGCTTGTCCCCGCCACCCCCCCTTCTCACAATATACTTAAGTTTGACTCCTCTAGCTCATCTGGAAACAAGTTATGGCAAAATGTTTACTTTTTTGTGAAATGTTTCCTCTTTTTTTTTACATGTCTCCACCCCCTGTCAGACCCAGGGGAGGACCCTGGGATAATTAATTACATGGTTAGTAGGGGCTTTCCCCTCCTACAATATACTTAAGTTTGACTACTCAGCTCATCTGGGAACAAGTTTGGCAAAATGTTTACTTTTTTGTGAAAATGTTTCTCTTTTTTTTAGCATGTCCCCACCCCCTGTCAGACCCAGGGAGGTCCCTGGGGGAATGAATTACATGGTTAGTAGGGGGTGTCCCCTCCTACAACATTCATTCCATTTCAGGTTTTTTCACATTGCAATGCTTTGTAGCCCAAGGCTAAATTCTAACCATTTTACTCTAACATACATTAACACAATAAGAAAGCATATTAAGTTAATGGCACTAAATTAACGGTAGTGGTAAAACTCTACTCAAAGCTTGCTGGACCAATATGCTCGCACAACCACATAACCCCACTCCCCTCCCACACTCACCGCCCATGCACACACACAGCACCACCCACACCACCCCTACACACCCCCAACACACCCACACCTACACCACAATTCCACAAACCGAATTAGGCGCCAAACTCTCAAACCCCCCAACAAACCACCATCACCCCTTTTTCCCACACCCTTAAATGGCCCACGTTAAGCCATACCTATACAAGGAGTCCCACAATATATACTACATATTATACAAAGAATAAAACAAATTCAAGCCAATAAATAGAACAGCTTTGCTCCAACAGTTGTCAATTAAGAGATATTATATAACTGATGCATAAGCTACATAAATTTATTTAAAAGATCGACTAATAAGGCATTGCAGCTAATCTTTGTACCTGTTGGGTCTGCCCCTGCTTTTGGTAATATGGTTCGCTCCTCAGAGAATATGCCACTTATCACTTACTTTCATAGGTAACCATTCACTAAAACATCGGATTCATACATTCCCATAGCAAATTTAAGCCAAAGTTTATTCACCCTCTTCGCTTGGAGATTTGATAATTGCACCATTCGAGGAGCACCTGTTCATAACAATTCCGCTGGACCCAGAATGATGCGGAGGGCTCCCTGTTAGGATCCTTTCTAACAGTGGAACATGATAGTCTGTTATGGCAGGATTCCACACCGGAACAGCGTATTCAAGTAGAGGACGCACGTAACCTCGATAGATGGTATAAGATCACTGCACAGACAATTTATTTCCTTCATACTTTAGCATATACGCTGTTCTGGCTTTACGATGATTAAATATATGAGCAATCCCATTTTCATAGAGAGAAATTGTTTTACCCCCCGTCCACCCACCCCCACAATTTTCCAACATTATCACAATGTTGCAAATTTTTTAGCACCTTTTAGGGTGGAACGTCCGACGTATGCTCATGAAGTACGTGTCATGTACATACACTTATCTGGATTATTCATACATTTTTTTCCTCCCATTCACAAAAGCTCAAGTGTAGCGTGTAAACCGATTCCCTAATCACTCCCCAATCCACGAGATTTTTCAATAATTGTCATGTCATCAACATATTTCAGGCCGTTGGACTCGACCTCCAGTGAATTTGTGCAACGGCACCATTTAATTTAGCGAGAAAACAAGCGGAACCGAATTTGGTTACCGTGGCGGAATCCCCCTTTGGGTAGAAATCAGAAACGGTGTTTGATAGCCCGAACCACATTGCAAACGCTGTTCAAAAACTACAACCCCGGGACCACTGAGGCCGCTTACCCAAATTAAGATCATTATGACAAGTGTTGGGTTATTAAATCAAATTCTTGGCCTACAATCTGTTATCATTACATACCTCTTATGTTTTATTTAAACAGTAATTAGCACATCAGGCTCATTACCACGTTTTACCAGGTAATTGCGCTATGGATCCCCTTTACGTTACCAATTGATTTGATCAAGATTGATCTGCAATTCTGACAGAACCCATTCAGTAACAAATGACTCAGCCAGTTTCGCGAAAATGATCAGTTAATGACAATTGCGTAGTTTGTCCCATGACGGAGGAGATGTTTTTAGGCAAAGGTAACAATCGCTTTCTTCCATTGGCTCCGTAACAATACCACCTGATAAGAACGAATCAACAGATCTGTTAGCGGTTTACTAAATTCGTACGCAAATTCAACGGATTTAGGTCGCGGAATTCCGTCGACCTTCCACTTTACTACAATTAGGGTTTTTTAGCGATCGTAAACGCCCATTCATAGACGGTAGGGCATAATTCCGGTGCTGGAAGAAATGTTGCAGGAAGACGATTCATTTCAGGAATCTCTTTTTTACTAGCACGAAGTGGTTGTTTATACTGGCAGCGCCCGAGACTCTTACGTGGGTTCACTTCCCGGTGTGAGCAATGGTTGGCAAAGTTTTCGGACCCGAGGTGATGAAATTTTGATTCCTATCACCATGCGGCAGGGAGTATCGGATTTTAAATTTTGTATCCTTGTTATGGTACTAGTCTTTCTTTGCAGCCGCTATTTTGCGAATGATCCTGTTTCTGACCACTTTCCAACGAGGAGAACTTACAAAAGCCTTTGTCTCTTTTTGATGAGAATGTCTTTAATTGCTTGGTCATCCAGGTTTATCTTTCACTTCACATGAGCTTCACTGTCCGTGTTGGGAAATGGTCGTTGATTGCTCCATTCAGGGTCCCATGACTTTGTTAACCTTGCACGAGTGTCATGGCTGAATAACTTCACACCGTCATGTTAGTAATTCCACGTCCAAATCACGGACAGATGAAGCTTTCATGGTCGATTGTTTTCTTCACTGTAACATTTTGTTTTAGTCAAGTCGAGGACGTGTGCCTCCAACAAGAGTACACGTGTCGCTACTCCAAACGGTGGGAATAAGAAGGTGTACAAGAATGTTTGTAAAATATTGGGTAGCGGATTCTTATCCAAAATAGCATTAAACCCTCTCGTAGGTTTGTCAACCCATTGGCGCGAATTCCTCATAAGCTAAGCGCTACACTGTAACGGTAACAGACAAGCACCAGCATCGTGAGACCAGCATTTGGGTCTTGGTGTATGATGTTCGATTTCTTGCTGCATGAAATCAAGCAACAATCACATGATGGTCGTCAGGCTGAGAATACATCAGCACCATAATACAAAGATTTTATAAGATCGTGGAAGGAAGGCAGGTCTTATTTGCATCCACACAACCTCTAATTCATGGGGAACCTGAATATCAACAGTTTTGGATACAGTTGAGGTAAGTATATACAAGGCGACTCCTCCGTGCATACGAACTTACGCGCGGTTTAGAAACAAACTAAAAATCCACTCCGACCGTGGCAAGTGATCAACGTGGAATTTGGCTGATCCATGTTTCAGACACACATGCTATATCACCAGTGTGATGCATGGATGAAGGATCAAAATTCATCCTCAACCTACCTAAGTTTGACTACTCTAGCTCATCTTGAAAAAAAAGTTATGGCAAAAATTTTTACCTTTTTGGTGAATGTTGACCTTTTTTGACATTTCCCCACCCCCTTTCAGACCCAGGGGAGAACCCTGGGGGAATGGATTACATGGTGTGGCCCTTCTACACTAATTCTAAGTTTAGGTACTAACCAGCTCATCTGGAAAAAATTTATGGCAAAATGGTTACCGTTTTTGTGGTGAAATGTTGACCTTTTTGACAATTTGCCTTCCCCCCCCCCCTGTCAGACCCAGGGGAGGACCCTGGGGGAATGGAATACATGGTTAGTAGGGCTTTGTGCCATCCACAATATATCTAAGGTTGGGTACTCTACCTCATCTGAAAACACAAGTTATGGCCAAAAGTTTAACTTTTGGTGAAATGTTGACCTTTTTTGACATTTCCCAAACCCCTGTCAGACCCAGGAAGGATCCTGGGGGTATGATTACATAGTAAGGGCTGTGCCCCCTACAATATATCAAGTTTGGGTACTCTAGCTCATCTGGAATAAACAAGTTATGCAAAATGTTTACTTTTGTGTGTCCAGACACACACACAACGCATACACCATCCTACGTACATCCCGACATTGCCATTTCATAGCCGGATTTTGCTCGCAATCGTCCAAAAAATGAATTTAAAACATTTGTCTAACCATGCGCTATTTGAAATTGCACTTGTGTTATGGGATATGTATTTGATTATGCGATACGGAGGCAACAGTAGCGTTTCATACACCTTCATACACGATTGCCTTCATAATGTGTATTTTCCTATGGCATGTATGACGCAAACATGCCGACATATCGTAAACACGTTATAAACTGCGCAATTTTTAAATAGCACATGGTTCAGATAGTTGGTTTAATTTGGTAGCTATGGTTAATATATTCCCGGTTCTATGAAACCACTCGAAAAGTGGTCAATAATTATTTTCATAGTCTATATTGTTTAATATTATTCATTGCATGGGTCTCCTTTAAATGGATAGACACTGATTAACTGATGGAAAATCCAAACTCATCGGAAAGCTTCCACCATAGTATTTGCCAAGATCCCTTGACATGGAACTATGTTACACCCAGCTTTCCCAAACTAATATGAGCACTGTTTGCTTGCATGTACGCGCAGCGCCACGTTAACGAAAAGAGATACGAGCGTATGTCATGTCCACGGGATTATGACAAACACTATAATGTCTCTATAGAAAGATGATCCACATCATCGTTTCCCCCCCGCAATTGCCTAAAACAATCTTGAATTTTATATCGTAGTATGTCTGCCTAATCTTAAAGGGGCATTTCGTGATCCACAGCCTCATCCCTCTTCAACTTAGCATGCCATACTTCCCATGAAACTAACCCACAACAGCTGAACTACCATTTGTATTGACAAGTATTGATCAATTGTAAAAAATACATTTCTATCAAGAAAGTGGGACAAATATTACTTCTAGAAAAACCAGCAGGTGCATAACAGGGGTTATTTGTCAGAGGGGGCAATTTGCCGTTTTTTAGGCAGATTTTCCCAGTTTGAGGTTGTTTCCTGGTTAGAGGTTAAAACTTCCTGGTGAACTGGCAAAAAGGGGCTGATTTAGCATGACTTCAAAGTTTTTTTTACCAGTTGAATCTCTCTGTTGTGGTGTTTTGTTTTGGATCTTATGAGCGAAAATGTCTTGCATTTTGGATGACCAATGTTAATTTTACAGAGTACAAAATCATGTTGTTTAGCTCTCATATCAAAGCCGATTGCAATATCAATGCAAATTTTACCAGATGGGTTTTGACCATTTGGCAGGTTAGTACTCATAGAATGAGATTTCCACCCAAATGACATTGATATATATGTGCGTGTGTGTGTGTGTGGGGGTGTGTGTGTGTGTGCACATTATAAGAGATACATTCTGAGTGTATTTTCAAGTATAAAGAGACATTCTGACTGTATTTTTACATTGTGGGTGTATTTTTCTTCATTGTGGGAGTATTTTTAATAGAGTTACTATGTTACGAATTGTCCTATAATGGAATAAACTATAATCTAGTATTGAGGTTTATTCCGTAAAAGAGTAGAAAAGAGGATTTTTCTAGTTTAGTAACTATACAGGCCTACGGCGCAATCCTGTTGGCTAAGAAAGGTGAGAAAAACTAGAAAAAAAATAAAAAAAACTGAAAAAATGTAAAAAAATGTCTAAAAAGTGTCTTTTAATTTAAGAGTAAAATCTCAAAACTATATAGGTTTGAAATTCTTCCTTATATAGTTTTGAAAAAGTGTATTTTTCTGAAAAAATGTCTAAAAAGTGTCTTTTTAAGAGATTTTTCAGTAAAACTCCCACAATGTAGCTCTTGTAAGGATGTGTGTGTGTGTATGCGTGTGTGTGTGTGTGTGTATGCGTGTGTGGTGTGTGTGTGTGTGTGTGTGTGTGTGTGTGTGTGTGTGGTGAGTGTGTGTGTCTGGCATGGCACACATGTCATCATGTGAATACAAGAAGGTCATAAGTGCAAGTTAGCTTCCACTTGTTAGAAATTCCCATCAAACATACTATGATGTCTAGTCTTGGTCAGTGGCTCTTAATGGGTTCTTCAAGCACCACAGTCGCCTGAAGAACCATTCAAGAGCCACTGACTCAAGGAAAGATAAATCAAAAGTCATCGTAATACGCGGCAGCACAGATATATCACATGGCAGCTATTGCACTTATGACCTTCTTGCACTCACATGGCGATATGCAACAGAGTATATTGGTAACACTAACCTATTAATGCTAGCACATTCATGGTTGCCTCGTAGCAAAAACACATTGTTGGGATACTTCAGTTTGTAAGCCAGCAGCAGACATATGGTTTCCAAAGATTGCTTTCCTCTGTAAGAAAAAACACACACAAGAAAAATAAAATTAGTTTCAGCTTCCATTTAACACATGTGCATGCATATGATCCTCACAAATAAAGGCTGACAAAGCAAATCATAAACAGATGAGTTCTTCATCATGGAGACAGCTGCAGGTCCTGCTTCAATAATGACTAAAGTCATGTATCCTTGGGGTGGAGTTAAGAATATTTGATAAAGTAGTTTCATAAGAATCTGGTTGTATACAGTTTCTCTGACTGGCTGACCCCATCAAGAGATTTTGTTTGTTATTGAACATGTACATACCCAGTTACCCGTCAAAATGATAAATTTTTATGTAGCCATGATCATCATGGGCTAAATTTTCAGTAGGGCCATCATGAACCTTGATTGGCAAAAATTTAATGATGTCCTTAGCAATTCATACCCTGGTGAATATAGATGATATGTGTATTCCAATGTAGTTGTTACATAAATGCATGCTGGGGAAAGATAGACTGATGTTGTTTAATACGATCAATGATGTAACCCTTGACAACTAAGTGGATTTATGTGTGTACTAATCAAATTCACTGTTAAATGAATATTATGTGGTGTTTCAACACTGTCACTATGATTTCCTTCTAGATTTTAAAATGTATTTAAAGGTGAAGGAAAAGTTTCCCAAATGATTTATTTATTTGTCATGTACTGAAGTTTTCATGAGGCGTTTACCTGCTCAAATTCCATGTATCAAGCCATGACCACAAAATTAAAGAGACACATTTTTAGAGAATGACAATATGTAGCAGGTAGCAGAATTGCGTAAAGCACTAAATTAACAACTCACAGCAATGTCCATGTGGCCCAATATGAATAAATATCTACAAATATTGACCTTACCGTATTTGTGTTAATTTTGAAGGAAAAATATTTATAGATTTATTGAGATGGAAAGTAACAAGTTTAATTAACTTGCAACAGCTGCTTTTCTGATTGTTTCAAACATTCGATCAGAGAACTAAGCCACAGAAATGCTGACGCACGGTAGTACAAAGGAGAAAAAATGCCGATTCACGAATAGGGTAAAGAAGAGAAGGAAAACAAGTTTTGACCCAGAAATCGATATTCTTAGGTGAAATTATATTTGCTGCAAAGCACTAACCAATAGGCCATGATGCAGCTTCCCAAACAATATGCAATTAAAAAGAAACCCTTTGCAACATAAAGCTTTTTTTTTTTATTTTAAAAGCAAAACCAAAGCACAGCATATAGCTTTCCCAAAAAACAATTCCAAGAAAAAAAACTTTGTGGGGCCTAATTAAACTGTAATTAAAATAGCTGGCCATGTTATCCATATAGTTAAAGGCACTATCAGTGATCTTCCCAAAAGAGTCAAAATATTTGAAATTAGGAGGAATATCTTAAAAGTGAAGTATAAGTCTGTAGAATTATCATAAGTTATTTTTCCAACTGAAAATATGACAGTAAAGGAAGAAAACAGCAGTGTTGAAGGACACTGACCTGTACAGACCTGTGAGTGGGGTTTTGAAAAAAAAAGAGCTGAAAAAAGCTGAAACATAACTGTAAAACTAGATAAAAAGATAAAAAATAGGCTGAAATTAAAGATCAAAAATAGGCGAAAATGAAAGAAAAGCTAAATTTTGAATTGAAAGCATGAAAAAGAGCTGGAATCAGCTAAAAAAGTCGAAATCTGCAGGCCTTTTTCTTTTTTCTTTCCCCCCCTTTTTAGTTGTATAAGTGTTGGCAGACAATATAATAAAATGACTGAGTTGTCCTTATAGGTCGGTTTTGGTCTATTACTTGTAGGGTATGTTAGGGTATCTACACTTGGTAAGACATGCCAAAATCTATTTTGATGATATTTTGATTTTCTGATTTAGCAAAGCCATTGATCGGGCCTTTAAGGTCATTCATACTTCAATGATCTGATCTGTGTCGCATGGTTCTTTGGCCGAATTGCCTCTCTACTCAACTACTGCATCGCCTACGGCAATAAAGTAAGTCATTTTAACGAGATCTGGGGTAAGTTGGGGCAGAAAGATCAATATATTCGGCAATGCAATGCTCAGTGCAGCAAGGTATGAACAGACCATAATTATCCCTAATACTGTTCCCGGGAGGAAGGGAAGGAGTAAAGGGATAGAAGGTAAAGAAGATGGGACATCTTGGGTGGGATTTGAACAGAGCCCCTGGTGCCAGTCCCATGACGGCTGGCAAGGCAAGCCAGGAAGGTTTCGCTGGCCGATACAGGATTTGTGCCCATATGTGAGTTCGTACGATGACGTCATCGCATCCTTTTGTAGCCAGGCTCAGTGAGTTTAGAGATCTTTGGTTGTGTTAGGGCAGTAAGTGCACCGAGTCTTGTATATCCATGCACAGCTCCACATAAAGTGTAATATCAAATGCGTCAATTTTTGCTGTTTTGTAGTACTTACGCAATTACTTGCATCTCCCTATTATTACTATCTCAATCATTCCTCCTAGAATCAATATGATGTAATGTACTATGCATAAGCCCTTAGGACTGGATTTTATATGCACTCTAGTTCAGTCAGAGGATCAGCAGTACTCTGTGGCACCAATGTGATATTTACATTTCAAATTGCATAGATATTGAAATTGCACAGATTGTACCAAATAAGAAGTTACATTTATTCATCAACTCCAATGTTGCACGCCTCTTAGATGTTTAAGCACCTCAATTGTCACAGTTCCATGCAGTATTTCTTAAATCCTTTGAACAATTTCTTAAATATGTATTTAAGGCTTGCAAAATTACATTTTCATTCCAAGCAGGCACAAAATTGAGCTATGTATGGGCCCGGGATACGGAATGTATTTCCAGAGTAGGGATGTAGGAAGTAGGAACTGATTTGTCCTGAGTAGGGATGTTGGAACTGATTTGTCCTGAGTAGGGATGTAGGAACTGATTTGTCCTGAGTAGGGATGTAGGAACTGATTTGTCCTGAGTAGCGATGTTGGAACTGATTTGTCCTGAGTAGGGATGTAGGAACTGATTTGTCCCGAGTAGGGATGTAGGAACTGATTTGTCCTGAGTAGCGATGTAGGAACTGATTTGTCCTGAGTAGGGATGTTGGAACTGATTTGTCCTGAGAAGGGATGTAGGAACTGATTTGTCCTGAGTAGCGATGTTGGAACTGATTTGTCCTGAGTAGCGATGTAGGAACTAATTTGTCCTGAGTAGCGATGTAGGAACTGATTTGTCCTGAGTAGCGATGTAGGAACTGATTGTCCTGAGTAGGGATGTTGTAGGAACTGATTTGTCCTGAGTAGCGATGTAGGAACTAATTTGTCCTGAGTAGCGATGTAGGAACTGATTGTCCTGAGTAGGGATGTTGGAACTGATTTGTCCTGAGTAGGGATTTAGGAATGATTGTCCTGAGTAGGGATCTAGGAACTGATTTGTCCTGAGTAGGGATGTAAGAACTGATTTGTGCTGAGTAGGGATGTAGGAACTGATTTGTCCTGGTAGGGATGTAGAAACTGATTTGTCATGAAACTAGTTTTTTAGCTTAACCTTGTTGTGAAACGAGGGTCTTGAGAACTGAAATTTGAGATATTGAAGCAGGGAAAATAAATTTGAGGCAAAATTGGATTTCTGCCTGGACCTAAAAATTGCCCTTATTTTGGGGGAAAATTTTTGATTCTGAATGGAGACTGAAAAGGTTTAACTGGAATTAGGGCTTTACAGAACTATTATGCTTCAACTGCTTGTTTGGTTTTTTTTTTTTGGGTCTAAATCAATAAATCGCCCTTGTGTGGCAATATTAAACCTTTTAAAAACAGTGGATTTGCCCGTGCCCAAACCATACTTCATCCCACCACCATCACTACCGCCACATCGTCCAAATGTTTCGAGAAAAAACCTGAAGACCCATTATTTGACCACTCAATGGTTGCTGAAAATTCTTACTGCAGAAATTAATTGTTCTCTAAAATTCAAGACTGTGTGAAAAGAGCAACTTTTGGAAATAAGCTTTTTCAAGCAGGGGAGAAGTAGGACACGATCTTGCCGATTTGGGCATTGGGGATTTCCCCAACAGTAATTTGGAAATGCCTTGCGCATTTACTATGGCAGTCTTGTCTCAGGTATATTACAACCTCTCATCTAAACTTTATTTCAATACATCTTAGTCATTTAGTGTTAGCGACCCCAACCTAGGAGGCAGGAACCTGTCGTTTTATTATGAGCCGATTTGGATCTTAGCGCAAAAGATGCCGACTTCAACAGTGTTGAAGAGCGACTCTGCCAAAGATTTGCGATGAACTCACTCTTTAGGAGGGAAAACACCTACGTGCAAATCTCTAAGACACAGGTGTGCTGCTTTCCATCTACGCAACGTGGAAGCCCAAAGTCAGTTTAAAGTACATGGTATGAGAACTCCCTGGAGCACTGTGCTAAACCCTGTATACCTAGGAGTTACTTCGGACCGCACTCTCTCTCTAATAAGACCACATGAGAAGACGAAGATAACGTATGTTCACGCAATAACATCTGAACAAAACTCACTGGCACCAGATGGGGTGCTCGCCCACTTACCCTAGATCGACAGCACTTGCCCTGTGCGACTCATGTGCAGAGTATGCCTCCTGTTGGGAAAGATCAACCCATGCCAAGAAGCTTGATCCAGCGTTAAATGCCGCCTGCCGGCTCATCACAGGATGCATCCGCCCAACACACGGGAAAAACTTGGTACACCTAGCAGGAAGGGCTCCACCAGAGCGAGCGCATAGCGAGCATGCCAGAGCGTAGTGCCAAGTATTCCAATGTGAAGCACCCGATGTATGGACAGATACCTGCTGCCAACCAGCCTTAAATCTAGAGAGAGTATCTAAGCAAAGTCAACCTCTTGAAACAGTCTATAAGGAGGTAAAGAGAGTCGCCTTGTGGAAAGAAAAGACTTGCCATCAACAAAATAGTCAATCTTCGGTATTGAACTGGGAGCATTCCCCACCTGGAGATGACTCCTCATGGGCTGAATGGCGATTTCTCAATAGAGTGAGCACCAGAACTGCGCCGATCTAAGGTTCCTGGCAGAAGTGGGGCTATCTGGAAGCAGATCAGGACACTACCTGGGGTTGTGGAACAGTGGAACAGCACCACAGAACAAGGACACACCTCTGGTCGCCATGACTGGAGAAACAATGCACAAACAAGGACCGGCGGAATTCCGTGAAGCAGCCAGACGTTGTACCCAGCTCTGCTGGATCATATTTGAGAACCACAGTGTTTTTGCCACGATAAGAAGACGAAGTCATTTATAATGATAATTTTGGAAATAAATTATCGATTCAAAAATCCGCGAGGTTAGTGGAGGAACCTTGCCTGCAAAATAGTGTAATTTCCAAGAAATAATGGACATTTAGAAGAAATATGAGTGACAGGTCTAGCCTTAGGGACACGTTTGTGTGTAAACGTTCGATATGCGTAGGAGCACCCTCTTACCGTTAAGTCTTGAAAAGACTGCATCAGTTACCACCCGAGTGATTGCCGTTGAATGTGGCTGTTGCTATTAGGTTGGCATGTTCTATCCCCTGCTTTCAAGGGTATTTCTAATCCATTACCAAACAGGAAGGAGCTAGATCACAACATGCATCTTTTCAATGATTCATTTCAAATTTCTTTTTTGTATTTTTATACAAAAAAGCAAAAAACTAAAAAATTAAAAAAAAAAAAAAACAGCTAAAAATAATTAAAAATATTCGTGAAATGAAAATAATATTTGCGTGAGTGCAGCAGAGCGTAGCAACAAAGCGATTTTAAATTGTCCCAAATTCAAGCATCCCTGCCTGGTGTCGCATATGACATTGAAATAATTGCGATCTATATGTTGTAATTAGGTCTGAACTATTGGCTTAGGGTGGCTGTGGACAACTAGTTTTAAACATGTGAGTTCCACTAGGGTCTGTGATCCTTAGCAAAAATATTGTGTTTTGTTTGAAATCAAATCTGCAACGTAGCAGACTCCTTTTTGATAAGTTGTCCGGCTTTATATTGGGAGGGTTTTGTTTAGAGTTCGTCTGTAATTTTTAGGGGTTACAAATGTATGCACATGTGATGCATTGTGTCAATGATAAAGGGCTTGTTTGATTTGGTCTATCATGTTCTTATTACATAGGGGAGCCTGACTACTTGTACACACTGACCATCAAGTACCGTGGAAAACAACTTGCGGTTTTGATCTGGACGCGATAATGAATATAGCAACAACACCTGTTCAATACTGTGCGAATATGATGGTTAAACCCATTGAATTAAAACAGGAGTGTTATCTGTATCTGAGAAAGAAATGCTTTTGAAAGCTGAATGAAATTTCAGGACGACAATGGAAAAAGTATAGGCTTTCATATGATATAAAAATGATACTATCTTTCTGGGTAAATAGGGAGTCCCATTCCAATAAGACCGGCACAAGCACCTTTAAGAATGGTGGTATAGTTTATGCAGAGATATAGAGAGCCACTCTTTTGATTGGTTACGTCGAGGGCGATCTCTGTTGTGTCCTGTAATGAGCCAATCAGGGACAGATAGTGTGATACCGGGGTGTTAAAGGGATTGTTCCCATTTATGTCTATGTGTTCTTTACTTGAGATGAGAGCCTGGCACTTACCACTTGCAAGACAATCAAAACAAGTTACCTTTAACTTGAAACACATGTTACCCATTGATTTTCAAATCCTGCATCTCTAGTGTTTCTAAATCTAATCCACATTTTCATCCTAAACCAATTAATAAATAAACAAACTGTTTGTCCACCCTCAGTGTGAACTTTACAGAACGCCATGTGCAGCTGATAATAGAGATGGAGGCAATGCTTGAGCACATTGGCATGCCAGAGAAATCCTGGCATAAACAAAGCCCACTGAACAACCCTAATCTAAGTTGCGTGAAATACCGATGATAGACATCAGTAGTAGTCGTCCATACCGTATTTACAAGTCAGGCAGGGGTACTTATGCATCTAGGTTATAACCTACAAGCATGACAAGCTTTGTAGATCAATTCCCCAAGTAAGAAAGAAGAGTCCAAACATCAATTGGATATAGACGACATTGGATCCAATTATAGCTTATTACACGGAAGTATTGCTGAACATACAAATGCATTATTTTAAACGATACAACATTGGAAACGATCTACAAATATCCGAACTTGGGGTGGAGGCGGTAGCTGAAAAAGTAGGCCTGGGCAGGGGGTGGGATTCAGTTTTGTAGGAAAAAAAAAACACAAGTATAACCCACATTTTTCGACCTGACAGAATGATTTTTGGAAAAAAAAGACACTCAATTTTTTCTTGCAACACATCAGTGCTTTTAATATTACTTCCAAAATCCCAAGACTTACAATCAGGCAAAATAAGAAAACCAGACTGCAATCGTGACGGCGCCGAACAGTTACCCGCCAACTCTGAATCATCTTAATGGGTGGCTCACCTTTTAAAATGTCTAAAAAAAAACCCAAAAAAACCACATAACAAATACCCACATATTTTAGATAACTTTTCCCAATTGTAGCAGTCTTGGATAGGACACTCTGAAAGCTTGTGGCCTCCTAGATAGATGGGTATGATTTATAGAGATAAGACCCTCTTCCCTCCTGTCCAGTTCTAGTTGATGAGAAAAGCTTAAAAGCTGTGGAATTGAAAATGTAAGCAATTTCAATGGCTGATGCCCGGGTTTAATTCCGACAATTGACCCAGGTAGTACGCGATGCGTATGGAACGTTATTTTTAGGTTTGAAGCGCCTCGCGTCACACCTCGAGTTTTGCTAACGGATGTGTCGAGGCATCCCCGCGTAACTAACTTGTCGTCACCCCTCCAGAGACGAAGTCGCCGTTCGGCCCCCTCTGCTCTCTGCCAACGTTGCGTCTCCTTGCGTATGGATGGGTGGTCTTTCAACGGTTGTTTCGATTGTTCATTATATTTAACTGGAGTAATGAGAAAAGTATCCACTTTCTTCTGACATTGATGAGGTGGTTATTAGGTTAATATATTCAACACCAGCAGATAATAATTTCTCAGAGTGCATACCCTTCCCATGCCTTAAACATCTTTAGCTATTAACTGTGTGAAGTGGCCAATATTGACATGGCTTCAGTGGCTGAAACAGACATGAGATTCTGTGATAAAGCATATTATTCACACCTCTACTCTAATAAACCAACCCCCCACCCTACTGCCTGACAATTTGTTAAAATTAGTGACAGTGGGCCACATCTCCTAAGTTGACTCCAAAAAAATGCCTCGGATTTGGCACCCCACCACCCCCCCCCCCACCCACCGACACACCCCCCCCCCCCCCAGACCACAACCCGCCGACCCCGAGTACCCACCCCCCGGCCCCCCACAACCCACTCCAGCACCCCCCCCCGCACCCCCCCACCACCCCACACGCGGCCAACCCCCCCCCCCACCCCCCCCCACCGACAGCGATCACGCCCAACCCCCCACACCAAAGGCCACCGGCCCCCAGACCGGCGCGCCCCCCCCCGACCCAGCCCCCACCCCCTCCACGACCCCCACATGCCCACCCCCACATCACTCACCCCCCCGCTCAACCCCGACCCCCCCCCCCCCGCCCCCCCGCCCACCCTCAACCCTGCCCCCTCACCTGCCCCCTCCCCTCCCCGCCCCACTCGAGACACCCACACCCACCCCGGCCCCCCCCCCTCCCGCCCCCACCGACCCTCGGTCCTTTGCCCAAATTCCCCCCCCAAAATGACTGTAATTTTTATCTAAGATGTCTTTCTAATGGTTTTACTTAAAGGTCATGTGGTAATCCGAAGTGTTGATTCCTATTATTTAATTTTTTTTAGGCTGAGTACTTATCTCTCCTACAGGGAAAATGGCTGTGATTTCTATTCAATTTTATTCATTTTCCCGGGGGTGCGTCCTCGTGTGCCGATATCTCAACCAGGGAGCTGGTCAAAACCCTTGCAATTTCCATGCTTGGCAGGACTGCCAATACCAAAAAAATCTCGAGACAACTTTGACATTAAGGTACAAGTCGCACGATAGTGAAGAAATGAGAGTGTCCTGACGGTGCGTTTGTTCATGGTAGTATAGGCAGTTTATTGAGGTGTGCAACCATAGTGGCACAGTGCATTAAACCCTGCATAAAGTATTCCACATGTACTTAAGGGCTCTTGCATAACTTCCACTGAATTCAATGACGGACTCTCATTGTATTTTAATTCATATTAACATACACTGTGTTAAGTGACTGCAAGGAAAATGTTTGCCTTTTCCCAGTTATTTGGGATACTACCTCATAAGCTGATTAATTAGACAACTTGGTGCATCAATAGCAACTCTACTTAGAGAAACGCATGACACTAAAATTTGTGGAATTTTTTGGTTCTCGGCTCAGTGGATAGATAACATTCGTAGAATCTAGGTGGGTCCCACAACAATGGATTCAAGTCAATGCATCTAAGCAATTATATCAAATAATGTACTTCATAATACTACTAAGCATTTTGTGGACTTATATTTTTGGGCACCTCGTAAGGTTTATCACATTTGAAAAAGTTCCGACAATTGTTGGCCGCGCTGTTTTAAATGACTTTTTAGAAGCAAAAATGTTAAATTTATGCAAATGAGGTAGTGTGGTATTGTATGTCATGAACAGTTTCCCCATATGATATTTGAGCTAACATGGTTTTCTTGTTGTTTGGGATTCCCAATAGGGACCAGACTATCAGAAATATGGGGTTCAAATTTTTTCAGACTGCTTTCCACCTTTTCCAGAAGGTGGGGGGGGGGTTGATGTACAGGTGTAAATTTGAAATTGAGTTAAAATTGTGTTTTTAATGGTACCTAATGTGTTTGATCTCCTTATAAGGATTAGAAAAAGTAATATATTTGCCTGGGTTACAATCAACCTTTAGTTAAAAGCGGTATAGCCCTGTAATGGTTCAGGGTCAACCCTGGGGTAAATGATCAGATTTTTTTGTTGAAACTAGTGACAGGTTTTGTTCGTATTGTCTCATAGGCTCCAAAATCATGTACTATTTTTACTGTGTGTAGTGGGCATTAACAGGGAATAGTCACCGTGTATGCACTGAATTACACAGAGGCGCTGACAGACAAGATCAGTAGCAATGGGTCTACGTCGGTGACATCATGAGGGTCCCACAAAAAAGACAAATTTCAACCCTAAAAAAAAGAAAAAACAAAATAGAAATAACCAAAACAAATAATGACCAATGGTGTGGCTTCACGTGCACCAAAACTCCACGCTACAAAAATGGGTCGTCACTTTTCCTGTTTAAGAAAGTTGACAGAGAAATCATTTGACACCACACTTTCAACACATCTGAGCATTAGCCACACCACCCCTACCCTTTACCCCCTGCCCATGGTGTCCCTTGAACCATTAAGGTCCCTAACTGCTATAACTAAGGTTAGAACTAGGCAAATATTACTTTTTCTAATCCTTAGAGGATAATGAACATGTTAAAGTACATTAACACAATTTGACTGGATTTCAATTTTTTTCTCTAGGGGTACCTAACCTTTTCCCCTCTTGAGGAAGGGTAAGCATTCCCTGCAAAATTTTTGAACCCAATTATTTTCTGACAGTCTAGGCCCTATTGAAACCCAAAGTGCAACAAAACCAATTTCAAATGGAGTATAAAATTAGCAGGAATCTGTTAGAATGATAATTTTTGTGTTGATATCATGCCTAAAAACAGAACAAACAGTCCATAAAATAACTCAAACTTTGTCAAATGGCATGTAAAATCCCAGGATAAAATTCCAACATGCTAATGTTGCGTGGCCCCACATCTCGGATAGTTTGTCTATTAGAATAGGTCTGGTCTTGGATAGGGTATCCATTTGAACAGATCTGGTCTCAGATAGGGTACCATTTCATTCGTTTCTGGTCTCATATAGGGTCACCACCAGAACCTTGTGACCCCTTCCTTGTGTGAGGTGGGTTTGTGTGAGATGACCTCTGACCTTTCATGGTTCTCGGCTTGCGCATTCACTACATTCAAAGAATATAAGCTGTGGGCCACCAGCCTATTTCAACTCGACCTCACATGACCTTTGACCTCATCGACATATGAGGGATCCCATGTTGCACCTATGGCACAAGTTTGGTTCCAATTGAACTTCAACTTTTCAATTGAGGTGAATTTCAAAAAACTTTTAAGTTTTAATAGTGACACACACATCCACACATGTACAATGGATTGCTAAGTGGTCCTGCCAGGTATACTGGTGGCCCACAAAAAATCTCTTCAAATAACAAGGTTTATAATTGAGATTGGAGATCCAAATCTTACATGATTGTGCTCATAAAAATGATTTTTTTTTTGTCACGTTTGTCGTCAATTTTCTGGCATTTTTTGGAATTGGAAGCAGAATTTTGTTCTGCCATATTTCTTCAGAAATCCAAAATTAAAGTAAAATCTTTTTTTAATTTTCATTATTTAAATTCTTATGTCAGAAAAAAATGACCAACAAAATGATAAAGCTAGTGTTAATACATATCTTACTTGTTAATCATTCAAGGTGAAGTTTTCAGCCATAATATATTTACAGGTGTTTCTCCACCATAGAATTTTATCCTCATGGTCTGTTCTGAGCTAAAAAAAAAAACACTGAGCGTGGTCTACATACAGTTGTAGAGCACTTACTGAAACTGATTTATCTAAGTGCCTGTATCAACAAAACACAAATGAAATATTTATAACAATCTCCTCCCTGAAAAAATTTATTTCTGAACAGCAGCATCCTATTTTTACACAAAAAAGACTTTAACATGAACATGTCTCTACCTGTCTGCCTACATTAACTTTTCTAATAAGATGAAATGGCTACGGCCCAAGAATGCCTGTCCATTTGTGCATTAGTGTAAAGTAATTACACAGCACTATCCCTAGCACGCACATGGAGCGTTATCAGGAGCATTTAATAAAGCTGCAATATACCAAAATTAATAACGAGATGGGAAGTACTGGGTCCTATAAAGGATCTCATTGTCATGGAACATGCCTTACTTATGAGTCCATCTAAGATTTTTAGGCCCTGTGAAATTATATCAACCGGGGGTGGGGGTGGGGGGTAGGACACAATCTGCTCAATTTGGGCATTGGAGATTTCCAAACAGTAATTTGGGGAACTGCTACGTGCATTTACTATGGCAGTCTCTGTCTCAGTGACATTACAAAATCAGCTTGTAAACCTTCATTAAAAAGATCTTAGTAATATCATGATAATTTAAGAAAAAATTATTGACGTCAAAATCTTTTCCTTTTCTAAAATACATTTACAAAACAGTTGGATGCAGTTATTTTTCACGCAGATGCAGAAAAGAGCACACCAGAAGATTCAGCACATCAGTCATCATCTGCATATTCTGCGAGTTCAACATGTTCTGCAAAACCGTCCTCTAGGAGCAGGGAGTGCAGCTCTCAGAAATAACAGCTGATATAGAAATGGTTAGTGACTCTCATAAGTTCTTAAATGGATTTTAGGTGGGGGATATTGTTCTCACTTCTTCATCGAAACCTGGTTTATTTACTTGTGTAGGGTCACATATGTGTCATGAGGATTTTATGTCTTATTGCTATTCAAGCATCATCATATCATGTCACGAAATACCAAAGCTGCGCATGCAAATGAACCGTACCTCCATATTATGACAATGTAGGTTAAATGTTCTCATATATCATACTCCACAGCTTATACCCATATTAGCTAAATAAACCAAACCACAATTTTAAGCACACACTATTCTCAATTGCCTCATTGGACAGAAGCAATAAAACCATGAAACCTCATATCTGTTTACAACTATCATAGGGTTCATCAAGAGGTCTATGATGTGTGCATTTAAAGGCAGACTCAGATATGTTTTAGATATTAATTAAAATAGTCAACTAAAATTAAAAATAGTCAGCTAAATTGATCAATTCCAAAATTTGCGATGGGCGCATGTGGTCCAGTGGATGCAATGACCGAATCAAGACCTAAAGGTCATGGGTTCGAGTCCCGCTGACACCAATGTGTTGTGCTCCTGGGCAGGGCACTTAACATCGCTTGCCTCACTCCACCTAGGTTTAAAATGAGGGAGCTGTTAGGAATATATAGTCCATTGAGCACTGCCCAAAGCTAAGGTATGAGTATGCTTTGGGCATTTGTATGGCAGCTGACATATTCTAGTGTCAACGGAACAAATGCAAAGCAATTTGATACTTTGTGAAAGGCGCTATATAAATGTCGACATCCATTCATTTATCGTCATTCATTCATTTATTTATCGTCATTCATTCATTTATTTATTGTCATTCATTCATTTATTTATCGTCATTCATTCATTCATTTATTTATTTATTGTCATTCATTCATTCATTTATTTATCGTCATTCATTCATTTTCATTTATCATCATTCATTCATTCATTTATTTATTTCAATTTGTATGTGAAGGGCATCTATTTGAGCTTAGCTATTTCATATAGTACTCTGGTTAGAGTGTGGACATGCACTAGACCCTTAAAAACAAGATTTGTTAGAAAATTAAGGGCAGCAGCCTCAAAATATCTCAGAGTCAAGTTCAGTCAATCTTTAAATAGTCCACACATGAAATATGACATGCACCATACTGTTTGGAGATGCTACCTTAACCCCCTCAGGTCTACCAGTCAATTTTATTGGTTATATGATGTATTTAGCCAATCAGAGACCTGGTAAGAAAAACCCTCTTCAGCTCTACCACCATTACCATGTCATTGATTGGCTTAAAACAAACACAAAAGTTCCAATGTGACCAATCAGCAATCACATAAGATCCACTGTGGCACTCAGGGGGTTATGCAATTAATGTCTTTTCAAGTCAGTAGACCTATCAATTTCAAATCATGAAATGATTTTCAAAGGTTACATGAAAGCCGATACTGTATGCTATATCATTAGACACCTTTACACAGTAGATGAACATACATAAAAAGACTTGAGTGCAGAAAGCTGAACCTTAATTGCAGCACAAATACAACAGCATAGAGCTAAATAAATGTAACTCTATGTACACCAGCTAACATCTGCATTAGAAAAAAGTTAGACATTATGCAGCTATGTCAAACTGTGAAATTCTGTCCTGGATTAGGCACTTTCCTCAAAAGTTATCATTATTTTTTTTTTTGGTGGGGTTGAGGAACATGGTGTGTGTAAGTGCCTAATTGGAAGAAATATGTCAAGACTATAGTCTCTGTAATAATTGTTTGAACTAAGCGTACGCAGTACCGACTTGTGCGACCTGTACATGGGCGTATGTCTATTTTATTTGTTGTGTTTACGCGCTGTCTACAGCAGTGCGACCTTCATGCACACATGCAACAGATTGTTCGAATCAGTTCAAACAATTATTCAGACTATAGCACAGTACATTCCAAAATGATTGATCTTTTGGTTGGATTTCAAAGAAGAAAAATGCTGCTGCTCAAATGTTGAAATTTTCACTTCTATTAACACTTAAGTGACCAAGGGGTTTTCACTCCCATTAGTGTCCAAGGGGGTTCCATGGGACCCCCCTAAGGATATCACTTCCCCGAGGGATTTTTTGAACAAATTCCAAGGGGCATTTTTTGTCACAAAACCTTTCAAAATAGCCCATGAAAGATTTTTAAAATTGTAAAGAATTATAATGTTTCCAATATATTATCACTTATTCAGTAATTGATAGAAGAGAGGTGTTGTACACAAATTACATTTATATTTTACCAATAAATTAAATTTGGTATGATTACATTATACCCTTCACAGTTCACACCTACTCTGTATTATGGGCTTTATTCCATTCATGAAACAAAGCACATAATACAGATAATATGTGTGACGGTTATTATAATGTAAATATGCCTAACATTCATACTGCTATCTACTGTAGATAGCAATGAATCCAAAATAAATTCAGACAAAATTCATCTCTTAAAGTCTGACTCAGAGATTTCGAAATATGATTTTTTGGTGTAATAATGAAAAATAGTCAACTAGAACTAAAAGATAGTAACCTTAAATGCACAATTCCGAAATTTGAGATGAATCGGATTTTTCGTTTTGATGCAGTAAATATTTATGTGTAGTATTACGTCCCATAGGATACTGTGTATAACAAAAATTCTGGATCCGGAATTTTATAACAAAGTTGTGATTTTCTATATGAAGGAATTCGATTTAAGCTTAGCAATTTCACACACTGATAAGATTATGGACAAGCATTATGTACATGCAAAAAACACAATTTTTTTGGAAATTGAGGGCGCCCTCCTCAGGAAATCTCTGAGTCGGCCTTTAATTTTGTTTCTGTTTAAAATTAAATGTCAAGGGTTTTGTCTCACATTACATGTCATACAAGCATAACAGACAGTAAAGAGCAATTTGAATTCATTCAACATAATTTAAAATCCTAATGATCAGTACTGTCAAGTCCACATACTGATACACATACCAATATGGAAATTGACATGTTGAAGCAATAATATTGATTTCATATTTCTGACACTGGTAGTGTAACTATATCAACCATGAAAAACTGATATCAACTGCAATTGCTAAACTGATTAATATAAACGAGAACACCATGCTTGGACTTGACAAACATATCTAATGGCTATATTAAACTCCCATTGCTCAGACAGCTGTCTAATAGATGATGTTTTAGCAAACATAACATTTGTCATTGTGATGACATTTCATATTTAAAATTGGATGCAGTTTCTACTCCATATTTAATTGATAAATTTGGTTTAGGAGGACAGCATTTTTAATTACATATTTCATAACCTAGGCAACAAATTACTTCCCTGGCAATAAATTTCACTCTCCTTTATGTAGCTGATGTATTCTTCAAAAATTTGACCATGCGTCCAATAAGGTCTTGTTTTCCAGAAATTGATCTGTGACAAATATTGTTCACAATGAAAACTTCTCATAATTTTCTTTTTGTAGTATTTTTTTAATAATTATTATTACTTATTTATATTTATTATTTATTGTGATTATTATTCTTAATGAATATATTAATTTATGTATTTAAATATAAAATTATTTCTATTTATTTTTTTACCAAAACTGTGACAGAGGCCTCTGCGATGGACACAGGCACATACTTAATTTCCTCATAACACAAAACTAAACCATCAGAATTAAAATTCATTTTTTACTACAATATCTGCTGAAATCACAAAATGCACTTTGAAAATCTAAAAAATAAAAAAAATATTCATGTATAATTCATTTTTAAAATGTACTTAAATTTTCAGACACTGACGCTGGTTTCATGAATGAAGAGTATTATATAGTACAATTAAATTTCAGCATAATTTTGCTCAGAGGCAATTAACTACAAGTTGTCGTTTAATCCACATAACCTAACCTATTGAAATAGGCAATTCCTGAGACAGTTTAATGTTTATACATGTGCATATCATATTGATAGTACCCTGAATATTGTGGCTGAGTGGGTGGCCACCTCGTGCAATGGTAAATTTATACCATCTCATCAATTAAAACAACTAATACAAACATTACAGTAATATGTAACAGCTACATTGTATATTATCTCAGTAACAGATACGTTGCTGTAAATAAACTCCCATTCACTGAAGAAAAAATAACCATATATGTTACTAGTGTGTGGCTCTCGGGGGGGTATGTACAACAAACGGAACAAATTATGTGCAATTCTCACATTTTGCCATTTTAAACCATTGGTTTTGTGCATGCTGAAATATAAGCAGTGCACTAGGCCACCATGACATATGCTGTAGAAGCGAAATAGATATGACTGCATGCCCTGAGCAGTAATACAGCCGCTTATATCGTGTTATACAGCTCAGTCCAAACGGCTTATATCACCCAGCAGGAGTAATTATAGACTCGACTTAATGTACACTAGTAATTCCTTTAGTCTACTTAATAGAGAAAATAGAACAAACCACTAATTGGCTTTAATTTTATGTAATTTTCTCACACTGGGATTATCTGAAGTGACCTCGCCGCTCGCGCTCCGGAGGGGATGCGGTAATTTTCTGCTGTGTTTATGATCTGCCTGGCACACAGCACTGCATGCACATTTGACAGGCCTGCACATTATACACTCAGATTGTCATGCATAGAAATTACCATTTACAATTTTAATCCATTCCTTTCATCAGAAACTGTCTTTATTATCTACATAGTTTAAATTATATCATTTACAGAGTATTTTCTTTTGGTCATATGCCATGCTTTTGTTATTTCCTATAAATCTGTAGGAAAATGAGTGCCTTATCAATGAAGGAGTTATCCTGCCTATTGAAAGTTAAAATAAATAAATAAAAGTAGACTTGTTCCGGAAAAGAAATGCTAATGCGTCGGAAAAGAATGTTAATGCGTCGTAAGTCCTGCATAAAATTGGTCAAAATATTTATTTTATGAATCTTCTTTTTCAGTAATGCTAGAAAACCTGTATGCAATTGAACAACATTTAATCAAGATCAATGTGATTTTCTTCAAAATGTGTACTATTGTAAACGTTTTTGTTTTGTGATTGTTTACTGACAGCATTCATTAGACGACTGTGTTTGGTGTATACGGGTGTGAAATAACAATTTTAGATTGAAACAACTCATAAAATGTTGGTCAAAGTGATGTTTTCTAGGGAAAAATTACATGTAGTTTTGAATTTGAATTGGCCCTAAACATGTTGAAACTTTACACCACTTTTTGAGATATAATTCCCCCATATTTGGCCTTTTTGAGTTACAAAATTGACATGCCTCAGCCTCCAGTCTTATTTTCCCGGGGGGGGATAAGCTGGAGGGCCGGGGCATGCTGGACCACCCTTTCTGTTGTCGCAAACAATAGTTTGAATTGGTCAAAATAAAAATAGAACTCATTATCATCAGGACAATACAACTAAATTGTAATTTGGACTTTCTCAAATCTCAAATGAAATATTTTATCCCAGATTGTGCATTACAGAATATTTATGACAATTTTTTCAGGCTGTTGAATTCATGGTGTTCTTTCAATCCAATGTTACATAAATACATTGTTTTAAATGTTAGGCCAATCTTTTTTTTTTAACTGCTCATAAAAATTACTATATCTTTTATTTAGAATTTGGCAATTTGTGGAAAAATAACAGTTTCAAAATGCCCTGCAATCTGAACCCACCCAGTTATTCATCAGTTTAATATTCATAACTCAGTAATTATTGCATGCATTCTTTTCTGTGTATTATAACCTGTATCAGCCATGGATCAACGTCTCCACAAGGCAGCTCTGGTCATTGAATACATGTAAGTGAGGGGAGATTAAAACAAATTCCTAGGTACGGCTTAGCGAATTAGCAGTGCATCACAGCGTACACCATTAAACCCACCCTTCTTTCAACATTACACTGCCGGTATTGCACTGCATAAATTTAGCCACTTGCAACATGGAAATCCCTTGCTCATATTTGTCCTTTCCCCTTGCACATTCCCATTAAGCGATCTATACTGTGTTCAGAATTAACTTGGTAGAAATGTTCTATTTTGGTGTAAAGGTAGACGGATTATCAGCAATATGCTACCTCAGAAAATACGGTATGATATTTACTCATTGATGTGGAAAATTGGTTCATATACAAACCCCGTGCCAAACTTATTCCTTTAGTTTGAAATCAGTAACATAAGGCCATTCATGCCAATTTTTATATATTTTAATTTTCTATTTATTGATTCTACTTTTCTAAGAAAGAAATGCCACCTGGTGACCAGTTAGACAGCCCCGAAGAAAGTAAAGGAATACCAACAATCCTCAGCAATATTGCCTCATCATGTCCCCAATTGTGACTGTGATATACGAAAGTTGCTATGATGCCCAACATCTTGCGCATGTCCAACTCTTTTGAACTGAAAAGATGAAATATGGTTTCACATGTCATTGTACAATCTAAATTGCACACCCTTTTCTGAACAGACCTTATGGCTTTTTCACTCATATTTTATAGTAACTCTCAAAAGTGAAAGATTCACAACCTGAGCAGGCATTTTTTCTGGCTTGAAATACCTTATTACAGATTGATCATTTTAGAATGTAACTGATCAGTCTCTTCCACAGTTCAAAACCTGATGTGATAGTCCCTGGATTTGTTGTTTTTAGCAGCAGTGTTGATTGTGTTATTTGGATGGAATTTTCCCTTGCCACTTCATTTTTACACTGCGAGAATTTTGCAAAAGAATGTGAATCGCAAGGTTTGTCTAGATTTTTTTATGTCAATGCAGTTTTTTCAAATCCCATGCATTCTAAGGTCTAAGCCGGTTAAAACAGTCTCTGTGCAAGTAACAATGACGTACACAAAATCTAGACGGCATCACCGACATTTTCTTGGTCAAAATGCGGAAGTCATACTGACGTTTTTCAGTCATTTCTCACATTAATTATTTAGGTCTTTCCTACAAATATGACTCTGCCATGCAAAATAGCGACTCACAAGTCCAGTGGATATGAGGTAGCACCCACAATTATGGTAATGAACTTCATGTTTTACAAACCATTCTGTGGTGAAATTTTTTGGTTTGAAGACAAACAAGGTCTAAGAAAACTGCATATAAAGTAACTGTCTCTCACTGAATGTGGAAGATCTCAAGGAAGCATGTGAAGCATGTTGAATTAACAGCATAAAGTGGAATTTTTTTATCATCAATCATCGGCCTTAATTGTTCGCCTGCCAGACGATTTACCGCATCTTAAATTTTAAAACTTTGCTCTGGTACTTAAAAATTGAAACTATGCCGGGTGCAAAGGGCCCATCCCGACTTAATCGCCCTCATTTTAGATTTCTAGCCAAAATACTTCTGCACTTGTCAAATTCAATCCCGGCCCTGGGGGTCCCATGACTAGCGAGGGACGTAGCCGGAATGTAACGTGTTTGCTGTCGTGACACCGCCGCATTTGTCCCCGCTAAAATAGCATGACATCCCGGGTAGCCGTGCTTACATTTTTGTACAATCCCCGCTAATGTCCCGTCCCCTACAGCCGGGCCTTGGTGTGACACATCCCCATTAATAGAATTCTCGGCCGATGGGGCGGGTATGCTTTAAACTCTGTACCATCCCGTCTCGGATCCCGGCTTTGCGACAACAGTCTAAATATACTAACACTTTGGATCGCCAGAGTGTCAAACCGAGCCGAAATTTCACCAAATTGGAAGTTATGTTTGAGAACAAACGCGTTTATAAATTGGTTGTTAAAACAATCCACATTAATCCACGCGATAATCCGCACCCCTAACATAGCAAAGTATAGCAAAAACCCCTGCCCTCATATCTGCCACGTAAACTTCAGCCAAACAACAAGCATCATCATGTCTTTGGCGGCCTACTCTGTGATAGTGACTTTCTAAATAAACGAAATATTGCCCATGCCGTACTCTGACAGTGGGTATCAATATATTGCTACCCCCTGCCCATGGGAGGCACTCAGCATCTTTGGGGGAAATCATGAGGGCTTGCATATATAGCCGCATATAAACAAAGCGAAAAACGTGACATAAACACACAGCATTATTTTGTTTCCATAGCTATTCAATATTTTCAATTTTATATGAAAATGGCCCACCGTTTGTATGCGCACTAAATACACTATTCCTGGCTTTCGCATGAATATCAAATAGCTTTTCCACTCACCTATCGGTGATTTTATGATTAAATGAAGCAGACAAACTTCCTCGTATTTATTGTGAATCAGTTGATATTAATTTTTAAAAAAACAGTTTTTCCTGTTTCATTTTTTAATGTTTTTCTGTCGATTTACGTTGAAAATATTGATACTCGATTAGTGATAGCTCGACCAGTAGCGACGACGTGCGTGTGTGCTACTGTGGGGGGATGCTTGCCTTTCCCTACATGGAATAGAGCGGGCCTGCATGGTAGCTATATAAAATGGTGATATACTACGATTTGACGGGCGCTACTGCTTCACTGATAGCCTGGTTTTATATGGTGTGACACATGCTTACTCCCCGTTTATTCCCCGGTGGAGCCGGGAAAATTTTTTGTACCTCCCGCCTTAAGTCCCAGCTATCAATCATCAATGATTGTCCCCATCAGGGCGGGGACAAGCTAACGTCCATTCCCAGCAGTCCCC
Source organism: Ophioderma brevispina (assembly GCA_023653785.1). Lineage (NCBI taxonomy): Eukaryota > Metazoa > Echinodermata > Ophiuroidea > Amphilepidida > Ophiodermatidae > Ophioderma > Ophioderma brevispina. Next base: position 27,807 of record JAMKCH010004947.1, on the reverse strand, counting down.
CGCTAACTCCTGCTTGCGGGGCCCATCTTTTTTGTACATCGCCTCGTCTCTGTCCCGCATAGTCGCGCGCGCCGCTAATGTCCCGGGACCCCCAGGGCGGGGATTGGAACTTGACAAGTGCCTTATATGCATAGAAGTACTGCTTTAACACGACAACCTTATCCTATTGTTAAAGGGGCATTTCGTGATCCACACCCCGTCCCCCCCGATGTAACCTGAAAAAGTTGCAGATTTTTATATCATCTAACCGTTATCCTTAGTAAGTCATTTTTACCAAATCTTACGTGCACATTTTGGGGTCGTATCTGTAGAAATTTGCATTATGTATTTTCTGTCTGTAAACGGAAGAAATTGCAACACCTGCCCTATGGGACCATAGGGGAAACAACATTGTGCTCATAACACAAAACCGCAAAGAGCGGATCAACTCACTTTTGTGTGAATAGGCTTTTCTCAAGGATGCTATGAACCCTGAATAAAACACGGGGTGCTGGAAATCACGAATGCACCTTTAAAAAAAATAACCACTGCAATTCCATTTATTCCTTCCAGGCATTACCCAATCTTAGTAGCTGCTCAAACAGGCTTACTTTGGACACCAGATTAATTATAGTACAAACAGAGACAGCATAAAGATGATAAGCTGCTGCACAGGGTTTGTAATACTAGGAGATCCACAAATTGTGCAGTGTTTGTGCTGGTAATTAGACTTCACTTTTGGAATGATATTGCTGCGGGCAGATATGAGTGGATTACAAAAAAATCAGAATTCTTCAGATTTATATTGAAGACAAGATGATGTTTGAATGATACGATGATTGACTTAACCGTTTCTTTTAACCAGAGTATAGTCCCTGCTCGATATAATCCCCAGTTTGTGTGCGGCGAGAATCTGAAGAATAGTATAAAATCCCTAGTATAATCCCACATAAGTTTTTTGTTTTTGCGGGAAGGCATCGCTCCCTGCATTTTTGATTACACATACATTCCTTTTTGGGGTTGTATATTCCTATGATTTTCTTTACAAAATTAGGTCATATCTGGAATAAGTTTGCTCTGGCCGGAATATTGATGCTTGTGTGGTTAAATGTTAGGTGGAGATCCATTATATCCCACCCCCTAAATTTTAAGCTAATTTTAGGTTACAAACATTGGGCCGTCGCTAGGGTCAGTACAGTTATGTTGTATGGTAATGCCTACAATTTTTGGCAAGTTCTTGCTTCCTCTGCAATTCTGCCTCTTTTTAGTGTGGTTTTCATTCATAGAGATTCATTATGCTCATTTTTGGCCACTTAATTGTTCAGAATGGATAGCATAGCGATTTGGTTGATTACATTTTAACATGACTAGGCTTGACCGCAAAAATTCCTTATCTCTTGCAATGATCTGCATTCAATTGGCAAATAAATATAAATTCCCAACATACAATGTACACTGTCTAGGTAATTTGCACACTTTCGGTATTTCACATGTAATATTAAATTCCAACGATCAAATGATAGTCAACCTGTTGGTTGTAAATCATAATTTGGTCAATGTCATTATCATGACACTGGTGCATAAAACTATAATGCTGCCTGACTGACTGATGAACTTATCTAAATAATCACCAGAGATTCTTCTGCACAACATCTTGTGTAGGAAGGGCCATATCCATTGGCTAATTGTCCTTGTTTCCAGAACCCCAGATTTTACCAATAAGTGGTGAAATTTTGGTAACATGTAAAAGCTTACTCTTATTTCTCTCATTTGGTCCTGTGAAATCTTAGGTCCATAGAATGTTTGCATTTGGATATATAAGCGAAAATGTGATCCCAATTTTTGGTCTACCAATTTTACAGAGCTCTATGGGGATACCAAATTATGATGGTTTTAGCTCTCTATCAAAACAGAGGGGCTGTGGCCCATTCTATCATAAAAAAACTTTTATTCTGAAATTGGGTCTCCCCCTTTAATAAAAAACGCACTCCAATGTATTTTTATTTTTGCATCTAAAAAATTTATAATTTAAGTTAACTTGCAACCATTGTTTTTACAAATGTGCACCTTATCTCTACAGTCAATTAATAATTGTCGGCGAAATCGAACACACGCGAGCGTGGGACTCCGAAGCCAGGTCTCTTCTCTCGCACCTCAATTCGCAATGCGTAATTGCTCAAAAAATTAAAAATGCGCCCGACCTCTGTCGGAGCTTGTTGCGCTTATGAGGTGTGCGGATCTCCTGTCCAAGTAATGTTAATCCCACGGTAGTAATGTTTTTCTAGCCTCTTGGCGTCATATACTGTGGACAATCTTGTCAGCATGCAGCATTTTGTGACAACTGATCAATTTACTCTGTGCCAATTTGTTTACCAAATTGACTATTCATTGATTACAGCAAAAAGCACCTCATCCAAGCATTGCTGAAGCACATGTCCCAAACCATTTTTGTCCTTCTCTCCTGCATTTCATGTAAGATGCATTTTTTACCCCATCAGAATCAGCTAAACTCAAAATATATCCTAGAAAAATGTAAAACAAACCTGTCCTGTACATTGCTAATGATAATAAAGTATAGTTTCACCAAATTTAAAAGCAGCACAAAAAAGACCTCTCCAACTAATCAGCAAAAAAAAATATACCAAATATGCTAATTATAAAAATACTGGATTATAAAAACCTAACAATAGGTGAGATTTGAGTTAGTAACCTTATCCCAACTGTTTATCCTCATCATTCTCTCCACTACTCTATTAGCTATTGAATCCTGCAGGGGGTGAGATCTATCATGCAGCTGTAATACACCTTGTGTTCCATCATCTTGCATTATTTTAAAGGCCATACAGCTTCCATATCTGCCATAATGGATACCTTATACATCTATATCCTCTCTTTGGTTTTATGGAATCGACACTAGCCTCGGCTTAATTGCACTGCCTGGCTACCACTGCAAGCAGGCTTCATGTCCAATAATTTTTTTTTCAAATGAGTTATTGTTGATTTGTGACACTTTGTTTGACAACTCAGATTTAATTTTCTAATGGCAAACATATATCACATCATGGACAAAAAAATTATTTTTTTTACAAAATATTGTTGATAAAAGCCATGAAATAGACATCTCTACATGGGAATGATCTTTTAAGTAGGTTGATCCTTGTGGTATTTTTGTGCAGACTCTGACTGCTTTCAGAACAGTACTTAGGCTTATTTTGGTGGAATGCATGTGTGTGTTGGTGCGTGCTGCATGACTCTCACTCCTTGTACACATGGAACTTGGGATATTATTTGTGTTCTCCGCACAGACCCTGGTCCAATCTTCTTTGGGTATGACAGTTTGACCTCTAATGGCCTCATTTGACCTTTTTCATTACCCATTTTGTAACCCTTGAATGAAATTCCAAGGAATGTATTTTCAGTTTTTTCTCTTTGCATGTGACCCTTAAAATCTATCATTTTTTAAAAACAAACACTTTATTTTTTTTTTTTTAATTTTTTAGGTTTTTTCTTTTTGTTTAATAAAAATATCCCTAAAAATGGCAACGTTCACAACCGCAACACACCACCTGCCACCACACCAAAATCTAATTTCCTAACCCACTATACTTCTTTGAATCGACTCTCTCAACACTGGCACCCTTCACTCCGTCTATCAAAAACAAGCCATAGGGGGTCTCGCCTAAACAAAGGTTTACTGAATTTTTGAGCATTATATTTATTGGAAAACTTAGTTTTTTAATACATAAGCTACACTCTAAATTTAACGTTGAAATAACTCGTTTAACTAAGTGAAACTACATTCAAACAACCATTGTTTTAAGATACAAACTGGCAGAAAATTGGGCTGCCTGAAGATTAATTTCAACAATAATTCTATGGAACATGTCCTTTTGTCCTATAGGAATTCATTGATTTCATAAGCAGAGGCTGTTTACTTATTTCCTATAAAATGGTTTGCTGCATAACAGATAGATAAGTATTTTTAGTGACATGACCCAAGACCTGCATTGGTGAAAGGTGAGGGAAGATATGCTACACACGCCAACCCTTTCCTGCTGTCCAGACTTTTTCAAATGAACATCGAATGGTCCTAGGAAAATACAATGCACGACAGGCATCCTTATATGCTCGCGTACTAGTCCACAAGTACTCTGCCAGTGACGCAGCATTAGCGCTAGAGTAAAAAATAACGGTCAGATGCTACGGCCCATACACAGTCTACGTGTGGTGACCCGTTATAATACACCTGGACACTTTTTTGTGGTCAATCATGTGCAGAAACCTAGATTTGAAAAAAAAGGTCTATTCGCAATTCCAACTCATGGCAATTCCAAGGTTCGAATTGCCAAATCTCTTATCAAGGCAAGATTAAACATGAGAATTGTTGTACACATTTTAGCACTTACTTGTTTATGCAAAGTCTAATACAATGCACAAAGACTAGAATTGAAAGCTACGCCTGCAGCCTTACAAGACAAACCATTTCTTTCACATTATCTTTAAGGCTCATTTGTAATCCTTACGTCCGTACTTAATCGTGAATCCTCCTCATGAAAGAGACATTTCAGAACAATGGAAAGGAATGGCGAATGGGGGAACAGGTGCTTTGTTTTATAAACAGATCAAGCCGTAGTGTGTCACTGCAACAAACTTTCTCCTTTACAGTATAGCATCAACACACCTGAATAGACTTGTTTGACCGATTCCCCTTTACCTTCAACCGAAACAATACCTATTTATTCAACCATATTGAAGGTTTACTGGCAATTCTGGAAAATGCAAATAGTGAAAAAAACGTGACCTGCATCCCGCCATACAAAATGCATTTGAAGTGTAAGTGAGTGTCGCACTGTATGCTAGCGGTACTCTGAACCCAGGATTATTTGATTAGACTTTCCAGATGACAGCATAATCCACACATCAAATTCTTCCTCCCACAAATTCTATTGCACCTAAAGTATTCACTGGAAAGGGCCCTTGGAATTTATCATAGCATGGCATGGATTTTGGATTATATTTTGCACGAACGATTTGAAGTCAAACATGTGCACAAGTTTTATTCCTTACATGTAGGCCTGTTATTGAATAACATGGTCGTAGTAATATATGAACATCCGGTAGTTTTTTTTTTCAGGAAATGGGATACAACAAGCTGATGTTTTGTATCAATAATAGTTATTACAGTCACCCAGTGGCGAGGCAGTCGATCATGAGGGGGCAAAATTTCCAAGAGGTCCCACCAGAGGGGGCAAAAATTCGTAAATCGTCCGGGTAATTTGCTCCAGTTAAGTCTGAACTGCTGAAATTCACGCGTAGCGTGCGAAAATCGAAGAAAAATACTTAAATTGTGCCCAAATTTAAGCTTGAAATTGGTCAAAATTCCTCGAAAAAGAGGGAAGAAATTGCTATTTTGGACCATAATCGTCCCGCTTTTTCGAGCCAGAAGGGAAACTGACCCCCCCCGGTCGGCTACGCCACTACGCCATGATTATACCTCATGTTATTCTGACCAAAAACCTTCTATTTCATAGGCTGGTTCCTAAGTTATGCTATATTTTTGGGGAGTCACAGTGTTATAAACAAATATTACATGGTTTTATAAACAGGGAATAGGGCAAATTAATTCCCTTGGTATGGCTAAAGGCTGTCAGGTCACCCTCATCCTTGGGGTGATAAACCCCTTAGCCATTACCGAGGGAAAAATAGTGTGCATGACAAAAAACAACGACGACCCAAGTGGCCACCACCACCCCCATCAATTGCCATCAAGAAATGTCAATCATTTTTTGCTTCATCTAGGATGGCAGCTGGCCAAGCATACAAGTGTGTTAGACGGCTAGTGTCAGTGATATCTTGAAATAAGGTATGAATCCACTTTATTAGCGTTCCCCGAATGTGTGTGTCATATGTTGTCATGCAGGGGGGAAAAGGAACGTCAAAAGGTACATAGGGGGTCTTGGTGTCAACTTGCACCATTACATGATGAGGCTCAATAAGTGGTTCTTGGACCACGTATAAAACTTAATCTGTGATCACATTTGCAAGAAATTAAAGAAGTGAAACTTACATTACAGCCACAGCCACAGCTTACAGTCTACAGTTTGTGGCCACAGCAGATTAAAAAGCTATTCTCACAGCTGTTGAACGTCGCATTTATTAAACAGCAGAATAAAGCAAAAAAAAATATCAACAGCGACACCACTGTTGACAACTAAATTGGATTATTTTTGTAATAAACGGACTTCATCCTGTGTGTAAATTTTAAGAAATGATGAAATCTATGATTCCTTCTTTAAATTTATTGGGCAACACGTCTCTCTAGGAGAATGAGCAGAAGAGGGCACATACATAAACAATCATGACTTTGTTTTTAAGGGTTTTTTTTTTTCTATTAGCTCTTGCATGTATCCCTCTCACAATTTTCTAAGAATCCAGCTCACAAAAAATGTTATGTTCCAAGAGAATACACCTGGTAAAGCCACATGCAACATATTACAACATGAATAAATTTTCACAAAGGAACAGCAAGTGCCCGTTTCAGCTTGCCGTGATGTTAACTTCAATAGATCACATTTGAAGTACCTTTGAGGTTGGAAGTAGTGAGACAGCCCATTATCATAAAAGCATTGCATCTCAGAATGTTGATTATGCTAGCAGTGCTCAGTTACACTGAAAACTGGACCGTGAACTACGTGTAACGTCAAATAGCATTTTATAGGACAAAATGGGCCCACAATAAATAAATGCTACAAGCCACGTACATATTACTTCAATTCAATGCAATATTACAGGAAGGAAAAATTTGCAGGCAGCATTTCCATCTACAGTTCCTCAGAATAAATTATTTGTGTGTATAAATTGTGTGTAGAATCAAACGTTTCAAGCATGCCCACCAACCATTACATTTTAACCAGGGCTGCAGGGGGCTATAGGCATAGATCTACAGTTGGGCACAGATCTGGTATTTCAATCAATAAGGCCAAGGAAAAAAAACCAAGTTTGTTCAGAAGAACTCACTTTAAATTTTTTTGTAAAAATTCAGAAAAAATAAAAAATTGGGCCACGAAACGGCCCCGCCGAAAAATTGAAAAAAGTGGGCCAAAATGCATTTAAAAAAAAACGCAAAACCACATTTCTTATTAGCATTTTCTAAAAAAAAAAACAACGATTTCGCATTGCCGATTTTTCACATTTTCTTATGAGACAAACTTGGTTTTTTGGCCTACTGAAAAGTATTTGCACATATCCTCTTGAAAAAAATTGTCATGTGAATACAGGTAAGTCGTAGTAAGTCCAATAACTGCCATTTGTAGAAATTTCCCATTCAATTATACTATCATGCTTTGTCAGTGGTCTGAATGTGTTCTTCAGGTGCCGAAACATTGCAAGAGCTAATGCCTTAGAGACAAGAGAAAAGACAAATTGAGCTAACCTAATACATGGCAGCACAAAAAATGTATCACATGGCAGTACTCATTCGACTTCTTGCATTCAACGAAATGCATTAAGATAAGGAATACCCAAAGCTGGAATATGTTCATTGATCCTGCCCATTTCCAAGTTGCATGAAAGGTTTCTTTACATTTTGCATTTTTGTGGATTAGGCTAATACCATTCAACAAAATTTTAGCTTTTCCTATTAGTACAATTGCACCAATTTTGACAAGATTGATTCAATGTAGGAAAAGAATATTACACCATCACTGTGTAAACAAGTTAATTCTACGCCATACTTTAACATTGACTCTTTTCCCAAACTTAAGATTTAATGGAGGAAGGAAATCACTCTTAGCTGACGTAACTGACACACTAAAGGCATGGGTGACACACTTTGGGGCGTAAGTGGTGTCCGGATGAAATAGTGCAAATGGCTTAAAATATCAGAAGCGGCACCAGCAGGTTAATGTATCGCCTTTATATACCACGGTTCAAAAAAAATTGTTGATTTCATAGGAGGGGTTTTTCATTGTTGTAAAATCCCCACTAAGTCAAAGAGGTTTAAGGAAATTTTTCTTTATCAAAAAAGTTTCAAATCAGATCTCAAATTGTGTTGGCCTGTACTGTGGCTGATCTTTTAGTTTTCTTGTTTTTTTAAATTACAAAAAACCACCAAGTTCAATTGCCATGATACTCTTTATGCCCAAATTGGCTCCTTAACTTACACAAACAGGAAAACCAGTCCAATGAGGCCATGCGGTTTTTTTATTACTTGCATTTGACCACCACTACCCACATACCAAGTTTCCTCAAATTTGGACATTGAATGAATACTTTATGCAAACTTGCTGAAAAAAGTGCTTTCAGCACATGGGAAAGAAGAAATGGGGTCATTGAGTATCTGAAGATTTTAAAAGGGGGGGGGTTCACCTATTACCTATTAGGTACTAGAGTAGACCACAGCACAAACAAGGGTCATGGGGCACACGCCAGTTGAAAAAGGGGTCTATTCCAAGGCACATACTGCAATTAACCATACTAAATGGAAGCCCCCCCCCCCCCAAGCTTAGTGGTTCAGAACTAGGTACACACTTTGAGCAAGCTTGTAAAAAACATTCTCTCTCTCTCTCTTTCTCTTTTTTTCCTGACCTAAAAATCTCAAAACTAATATTTACCAAAATGTATTCTTGACTCACCTATCAACATAGTCGCCCAGAAATAGATAGTTTGTGTTTGGTGGAGACCCTCCCTTGTCAAAGTGTCTCAGCATATCCATGTACTGGCCATGTATGTCCCCTACGATATTGCATGGTGCCTCTAGTTCCACCAGCATTGGCTGAGATAGAAACTTCTCCCTGGACAGCTGACATAGCATACGAATCTGGTCTTCTCCGGTAGCTGCCTGCTTGGAGGAGAAAGAAAAACAATGGCAGATATTGTCAGCAAGAGTTTGCTAAGCAAGCTGTATTGCCATTTCAGAGATACAGTAACTTCCCCTACTGCATTCTTCCATGGAGGTTTTTGAACAGGTAATGATGTGAATCGTTAGGAGTGAAACATGGCTAAATAACAGTACTGATCACAAATTGGGATTCTAGACATACACCTGTACACAAATCTACACTGGAGCACTGCATTTGTGGAAGCTATGGTATCTTCTCTTGTTTGCCATGTATGACTGTGTCCGGGACGAACACAGGAAATGTTTTTTTGATCTTTGAACAAAAATCCACATTCTTCATATACAATGTACATGTGTAAAGTACAAGCATCTTAACTTCTTTGCTACTAACACATGGTAGCTGTGGATATATCAGGTCAGTATGACTTTCTTAGGGGTTGGCTATTAATTATCTAAGTTTCCATCTTGATGAATGACCTTGACCCCAAACCCCATCTATAGTTTCGCGCCGGTATTTTAATAATAAATCCGTATTCCATGTGAGAGCTTAAATTTTTAAACGTGATTTTTGGTAAGCCCCATAGTGTACTCTGTAAATCAAAATTAATATTGGTTTACCAATTGGGGCACATTTTTTTGTTCATAAACATCCAAACCAAACCTTTCACACTACGCTTTCAACAGGGTAAATGAGATGAATAGTAGCTTTCTTCTAACCCCCAAAACAATTGAACCACTTCTGGGAAAATCTAAGGTCTGTAGATGAGGCCCAGACCTTAACTTAAAGAAAACCTAAATTTGTTCATAACTCAAAATGGCATGCATTTCCATATATAAATCAACATTTGCCTGTATAGGAGTGTTTTGTGATCCACACTTTTGTCCCATTTGGGACAGCTACAATTACAAAAATAAAACTAAAATGACACCGACCATGGCGTCATCACATTAAACTTAACAATGTAGATGACAGGTACAGCCCTTCACTAGGAGTTGGCAAACGTCTGAGGTAATTGATTTTCAGCATCAATAGAAAATGCACACCCTTCCACCATGTTTCATTCATTGAAATTTATTTACTTCATGATAATTTCTGTCTCAACTGACCCACATATTATCATTTCCCAAATAGAAATCATCTTTTCGATTTCTACCCCCCCCCCCCCCAACAATCATGCTGATGAACTTCACTCACCCGTGCTCGATTTAGAGGTGTTTTCATGCACAAATGCATGTACTCTTTGGCTCTGTGCATGCAGAAATTTTCCCTGTGCAAGTAAAATTTGTATTTTTCAAGCCCATTTTGAGGAAAATCAGGTTTGTGGCATGTAAATTTTATTTTCTAAATCAGCCCTGCACTCACCCTGTATTACAATATATAATAAACTACTACTAAACCTTATTTTTAGTCCATGATACTTAATATACCTCAATTGCCACAGATATTACACTACCTTTTAAAGAATTTTCGGTCTCCTTTTAATATGCAATCATATTCAATGTTCATCATCACAACACTATCTTTTACAATTGTAACGACAAACAAACCCACGACTGCAGGCTGCAATCCTAGTCATTAAACAATTGGGGCATAGACCAGAGGGTGTTTGAACCAATCCCATATTGCATGAATGTGCGCTGCACTGTACTGTGGCTAAACACATGTAGTCTTAGGGATAGCAAGGCGGTTCTCGAACCACAATTCCCCGCCTCTTTCGCGCTTATTGTAAGACAAAACACATACCATAGTGAACTGTGCGAGTCCAGGTGTCCCCCAAAAAGTTGTGCAACCAGATAAACTTTCCAATGTTCTTAATACTGTTTTTACTTCCCACTATTTCATTTGACAACCACCCTAGGGTCACAACATTTCCATTGTGGAATAGAATATTCATCTTGCAGTTGAAACGCCCCCACGAGCATAAGTCAGAGATGTTTAGGATTAGCACCCCTGTTTTGCATTTATATTAATTCTTTACTCTTACTGCTCCTTTCATTTGACACCACCCCAGTGGTCACAACATTTTACATTGTGGGAATATTAATCAGAGAAGCCGCTCAACAGATCATTACTAAGATGTTTAGGAGTAGCACCCCCACCCCCCGGGTTTTGGCATTTTTGATAGTATTCTATGACCTCTCACTCTTTCCATTTGAGCCACCACCCTAGGGTCAAAACATTTTCCATTGTGGAGATATTAATCTTGAAAATTCCCCCACATGAGCACCTTAAGAGATGTTTAGGAGTCGCACCCCCGGGGTTTGCATTTATAGTATTCTATACTTCTTTCCCATTCTCACTCTTTCCTATTGAATACCACCATGAGTCAACAACACTCCGTTTGGGAGCTATTAAATCTTGAAATGTTCCCAACATAATCTAACCAAGAGATTGTTAGGAGTAGCACCAACCCAGCACCCCCGGGTTAGCATTTATAGTATTCTTATTTCCTTCCTGGCTCGTCATTTGCCCCACCGCCCAGGGCCACAACATTTGTCCATTGTATATCTATTAATCATGAAAAGTCAGGCAGAATCCTTAAATCACTAAATTTAGTAAAAATATGAAAATTTATTCAATTTGTGGCAACACATATGTTTTTGAAAAATATCATGTTGACCACATTTAATTTTGAGTCGCCTACGGGGTCCACAAAGTGGGAAAGCACAATTTTGCGTATTTTCACATTTTCAAAGAATGTAAACAGCGGCAACCCAAAAGACTGACCAGAAGTAGAAAAATAAACATTCAATGAAAACATGGCACTGATCTAGCTATATTATATTGATTTAATACCTTTGTTTGTGTGTAGCTCCCCGCCCCCCCCCCCCCTTTTGATAAGTCTTCTTGTTTTTACACCTGTTTTGTACACCACCAATCACCACGCCATATACTGACTGTCAAATAAACACATGCTGGACTAATTTTTTGTAAGGTAACCAAACTCCTGAATCAATTCCTTTTGAAGGTGTAGTATTTTTCACACTGAACATTGACAACCTGAAAAATTGGTTTGAAATGGACCAGCATTTAGCCATAGTTTTCAATTTTACAATATCCAAAGAATGCCCCTTTAAGGGGCCCACATGCATTTTGACACAATTATTTATTCCAACAAAGATGGTTCCGATATATAGTCTCATGTACAAGGAATTTTGTCATATCCCATGACCATTAAGCGATACAGCAATTACGCATAGTAATTTAGATCAATTGCATCAAACAATGCCCATTTAATTGATCCACTTGCACTTTGAACCGCATTGTATTCATACAGAAGAGGTACTGCATAGAATAGAATCTCAGGTAGGCTAAGGAATTTTTGCTTATCCAATGTACCGTTTCAGTGATACAGCAATTATGCCTATTAATTAGATCATTGTATCAAAAAATGCCCCTTTAAATTAAACTTTTAATTCGCCCACCTGCACTTGACCCAATTCTGTTCACCCGGAAAAATGCATGGCATAGTATTCTTTTTCTTTCATGCAGCGAAGAATTTTGCCTATCCGATGTACGGTTTTCAGAGATACATAATTACGCATACTTAATTAGCTCATTTGCATACCTAATCCTCTTGTATCACAACACACGCTCAAATGGAAAAAAGATGCGCACCATGATAGGCTGCCATGCAGTGAAGAATTTTTCCGTGTCAATGTACCGTTTCAAATTATAGCAATACGCTGTTTTTTGCATATTCAATTAGCTTCATGGTCATACTTAATTGCCCGAAATACGCCCAAATCTAATCAGTAGTTTTCGAGACTGTCCCGTTCCTCCCATTCCACCAAGTTTACATCCTCATAACGTCCTTACTGCACTCCAAAACTTGTACCCAAACCTTGCGGGAAAATTTCGTTATTATGCAAATGAGATACTTTAATTAGCATATTTTAGCCCAAAAATCTAATCATGTCGAGAACTTGTGGACCGGCTTCTTTCCACCAAGTTTATCAATTCATCATAGCCCTTACGGACTCCAGATAAATCGTACACAAGCCCGTAAAACAAAAAAAACACGAACCGTAAGGGCAGATCAGACAGCTGACAGACAGACAGACAGAATACGGACAGACAGACAGAAGTACCACAGACCAACAGAAAAGTGATTACTAAGTCTCTGCCGACAAAGTTCAGGCGAGCAAAATGTTCCAGACGGGAGCAACAAAACTTTCATGATCATGAACAGGGGCTCATTGCTAAGTGATTTTTATTATGTGTCACCAATTTTTGGCAACGAGCTTTGCTTTGATCATTGAAGTTTCCAACGTATAGGGAACATGTAAACATCTGTAAAATTGCATAGGAAATGGCAGAAAATGTGTAGCAAACTGCTATGCTAAACAAGCTATCATGAGCCCTGATCATGAATTCATGATAACAATTCTATGGTACTATTTCTTTGTGGGCTAATATGAGTCTAATGAGTGTAAAGGATCAGGGGTTGTATGTGTTTAAAAAAAATTAAGCACTATTAGCACATTTTTTTAAGAGCGCGCCCCATTTTTTCAATTTGATCTTGTTTGCACAGTTCCGTTGGTATTGTCTAGGGACTAACCTGCGACGAGAATGCTAAAAATGCTTAATTATCCACAAAATAGCGATTTTTGTAATTAGAATTGGGATCCCCGATTTTAGCTTAAAACGCAAGCTGATCTGGAATTCTAACGTTTATGTCCCGTCCATGATGATGATAGTGCCACCCCAAGTGCCCACGACCTGAGTATCAGAGAAAATACCTCTAACTTTACTTGCCTGAACTATTCAACAACTAATGGATGAGCGTAGACACGTACATGGCGATATTTCAAGGCTATTTCACATTGAAAGCCGTTTCCAGCAGCCTTGAATTATATCGTGGATCCCGATACTAATTATTCTAGTACAACTTCCCTGTTTGTGACACATAGACATTTTGTCGAGCTTAACCATTCACAGGTATAGTTTACTAGTCCAGACACCAATGCAATCGTTTAAACTCTCCAATATTTTGAAAAATTGGGGGCGTCTTCAAAAATTTGCTAATATTGCTTTAAGCTTTTTTGATGGATGCACATATTGGGAGAAATAACCCAAAACTGGTGCAATGTGGGAAGCAGGGATGTCTATTTTTTCATGAAAATCAAATTGTCCATTAATAATTTAATAGTCAATTCTTCCAAGAATGTGCATGGGTTCCAATCACTTTAGTGACTAAGAGAAAACATTCGCCCACCTTCAGGATGACAACAGAAGAATAGACACCCTTAAAAGTGGGAAGACATGTCAGGGGGGGTCCCCAGGCCCGGAGGATCCCGGGCCCACCACTAGGGTTGTTTGAAAATTCCCGGGGATTTTCAGAGCGGAAAAATTCCATGGAAATTTTGGGAGATTAACAGGAATTTATGGGAATTTTATGAACCTTTTTTTGGGAATTTTCATCAAAACAATCTTTTGGAATGGATAAAACTAAATTATAGGTCCTTCTGTTCTGATTAGGATACACTATCAGTGTAAATGCTACATAAAACATACACGCAAAAACAAGCATGTTTTAAACAGAAAAACCATCAACTCTTTATCAAAAATAAACATGTTTGGGTCACTTTGTTTTCTATTCTATCACTCAATGGTCGTTAAGCTTTATGCCTTTTTAACCCCCACCCTTGAGTTATCTTAGATGATTGATAACTTATCTTCAAAATTAACTAGAAATTACGCGGTTCTCCCGCTTTCCGCTATTCCGGAGGGTTTTGGGTTTGGTTCCTTCCGGAACCTTAATTGTGTATTTCGGGGTGCGTCTTTGGCGATGGAGGGGGGGCTTTTGGGATGACAGTTAAATGCAGATTCGATTGCGCCGGTAGGAATGGCTCTAATTTTTTTTTTTTTCAGGTAGGGAATTGTGGCTGCCCGATTTCCGAACTTGGGTGCCTGGGCACTTAATTTGTGTCCCAAGGTAGGGTCTTATGAACTGAAATTTTGTGAAATTTGCCAGATTGGGAGCCGAAATTGGGCTAAAGTTGAGGTTTTGAGGCAAAGGGTTTACCAAAAGGAGACCTTATGAACTGAAATTGTACTTCAACCGGGGTCTCGGTACACAGTATACTATTAAAGATATTGTAATGTTTAATATTATAAACGGGCATTTCTGCAACAAAATAGGTAAATAATTCAGTATACCTGAAAAATACTCTAAAAAACTCTTGGAAATGTGTGCATTTGGTGAGTTATTAAAAAGAGCTTTGGGGATATACCACAGGGATAAAAAAGCACGAATGACCACACCAACCTAGCAAAAAAAAAACCTGCCTAAAATAATAATTTAGACCATCTTTGAAATGTACGGTAGGCATTTAGTTTGGTAGAATGACTTGCTGCTATAATACTGTAAAATTTACACAGTAAAAAGATTAAATGACGACAAGCACAGTACATTTTATACTTCTATATTTTTACAACATTCTAACCCTCAATGGATAAGGTATTTTTATACGCCTTAGTGGATGGGATGGGGGGTTCCTGGAGCCCTACATCCAGAAAATGCATTTCCCATTGGAATAATTCAATTCCTGGCAAAACTCTGGCACAGGCCATAATATGCTCTAAGACATTACTATTAGTTAAAGAAAAACATAAACATACTGATTCGGTTTTAGAAATTAGGGGTGCCAATTTTGGACTGAAAAGTAGCCCTTTTGCCGCTTTTCTCCACAGTTGTTGCACTATAACATTTTACACAATGGGCTTTTATGAGTTAAAGGCCCTATCAGTGAACCACCCGAAAGAGTCCAAATAATTTTGAAATTCGCATGAATAGCTGAAAAGTGGAAGATGAAGTCTGTACATTCTCATAAATTAATCTTGTTCAAATTGAAAACATTGACAGAAATGAAGAAAAGCAGGGTTCAAAGAAACAATCTCCATTCACCTACGTGTTGTAGTAAGTGTCCGTGCGTGCGGACAGTAATGAAATAAAATTCAATTTTGGCCTTAAGTACGTGCTATTCGATTGGTCTTATCACTTGCAGGGTATGTTGAACAACCCAGACTTGTCACAGACATGGAAACTCAGATTGTTGATGATTTTTTTTCAATTGCTGATTTAGCAAATCCTGATAGTGCTTTTAAGAATCACCAACTTAATTTTAAAAATAAATTTGGTGCTGGATACTTTTAGAATTTTTGGTGGTGCCCTTTCCAGACCATGTATTTCCCCTATCGTTTGTACATGGAAATGAATTATCAATACAATCAATCTCTAATTTGTTCATCAAGAATACAGCAAAAACAATATGATAACTAAGTGAAGTAAATAATGCAGTACAGAAAAATTAATCGTTACAATAGTACAAGTAGATTACAAATACACATTATGAATCACCTGGATCAATTAATAAGTTTTTATTATCATTATTATTATTTTCGGTTACAAAAACAGGAAATCGATGAAATGTGATTGGCTTAATATTAAGAAGTACATAAATTTCTTTTAAAAATGTAAAATTAACTATTATTAAAACAAAAGATGACTATTAGTAAACCAAAATATACCACGTGAAGTATTCACATCTCACATTCTGTACACACCTCACAGGCACATACAACCCAAATTCGCAACACACGTATACCCGTATGCGCACGCCCCCGTACGCGCGCCAAAGTCCCCTAACGCCCCCCCCCCCCGCCCGATTTCTTACTATTGTCATCTAATTCCATAAATTAGGTACCACGAGATAGCTTAGAGTTACTCTTTCCTGTTGAGTAACAACCTCGCAATATTAAGTCACTACATGACGTCATTTATAAGTTGAAGAAAGTATGAAAATAGGATGTGAAATTGATATTTTCGCATTTACTTACTGACTCAAAACAAACTGTTTTTTGTGAACTACTTAACGGGGCCCAGACTCATATGCCCAAAATATCAGTTTATAGCTTAATTCTCACTCACAATTTTCAATCTACAACGGACATGTCATCCCAATACCACCTAACAAATCAGCTATTTCATCATTTCAGATATCACTTTTGGGCTATTTTTTTCCATTTAACAACATTTCTCTTGGGATTATAACTAACTCTGACCACAGCAAAAGCAAATTATTTATTTTTTTTCTATTAGTTTAGCCACGTAGGCCTAACCTTGGTCATTAGATCGGGCATGCAATAACAACATAGCACGGAAGCCCAATTTGAGTGCTTTAAAAAGACACTATCATTGCTTTGCTAATCAAACATCTAAAAAAATCATCAAAAATCAGATTTTTGCATATGTATTTAAAAGTACATGTATCTCTAACTACCCTGCAAAATGATAAACCAGAAGCAACCTAATAAGGACAGAATCGGAAATTTTAGGTCATTACTGTCCTCGCGTTCGGACACTTACTAGAACACGTAATTGTAATAGTGATCGTAGCTTGGAACACTGCCGTTTTCTTCCTTCTATGTAATGCCTTCATTTGGAAAGGTAACTTTATGAGAATTTCTACAGACTTACCTCACTTTGAAGCTAGTCCCGGCAAATTTCAAATATTTTTCAAATCACTGTAGTGTCGTTAGTGCCCATAAATTGGAGATGAGAAATGATTTTAAATGCATTTCACTCATAATCCCACAACCCAGTAGATAAGGGTCTCAGATTGCTGGTACAAACATCGTTATGTCACCCCCTGTTTACCAAGTTATTTGCATACCTGAAACATGTAATTGTGGGACAGTTAGTGATTACTACTACGATGCTTTCAACCGTGGCCACAATTACATGAATTAGGGCTAATTTGAGATTAGATCATGCGATCGATTTCAAATATATCCCATAATAACCAGTAGATGAAGTATTTTTAAGACTGCATCATGTACGGATATGAAGTTACAGCTTTAAAACTATACCATCGTTATGGACATATGTATCATGGGAGAGTACTCTCGTTCTTTCCAACTTGACATCCCGCAAACGATCTAGACGAAGATGTGCGTTTTATTTAGCTTCGTTCGTTCGGGGTCGCAACTCCGACTACCCAAGCAAAATGTCTTCTTCAAAATAATCATAACGTTTCTCCATTACCAATACCCTATATTCCCCTTCACATCACTTCTACTGTTGTAAATATATTATCTATTAACCTACCGTTTTTAGGTTAATATTAATATCTTTTCAACATTAGAAGAAGTCAAAACCGAAAAAGTATGCCTAGATTGCCTCAGCACCATTTCACTAATTAAAATTACACCCCTGCACCAAGTAAAGGAAGCCGAGAACAGGAAATTCTAGCCACTTCAACTGTGGAAACATCTCGCAAATGGTACACTCGTGATCCACACAACTACCAGATTTTTATTCTTCTTCAAAACACTTTTCTCTACTAAGATCTCTCGCAAATCACTTAAGATTTCCGATTTTGAACATTTTCTTCAGATTTCCGATAATTTCATAATATCAAATCATATACCTTCTCCTTCTACATCCCGTTTTTATCACCCCTACAGTCCTGGCAATTTGTCGTGTCGAACCTAAACAAAATAAGTAGTAACCAAAATGCTACACTATATACGACAACTCGCACACGACAAAAGCAATATGAGAGGCGTCCCGCCCTCATACAATTACTTACATGGTTTGAACTGCTTTCCTCACAAGCATGAACATTTCAGGGGAAATTCAGCCATGGGGGGGGGGCAAACAAACCCCCTGCTTATAAACCAAGCACCGTAGTAAGCCCCCCCCCCCCCACATGAAACTGACATTTGTACAGTGTCTATGATAAGGCCCAATCCGCCCTCAGAAACTGCAAATTCAAAAGGTCCACTAACAACAAAATGTATTTAAAAATATTTGTGTTTTTTTCAAAAACAAAACAAGACCTTTACAAACTTTTTTTGGAGGTAGTTAACTTGGGAATGCGGCAGTGACCCCGACAATTTTGGTCAGACTGCCCTGACTCGAATACTTTTTAATATTGGCCTGTAGCATAATGTTCATATTCTTATCCTACAACAGTACAATTGAAGGAATGGCCTCAAACATGGTTTTTTTGTGTGAGCGAAATACATGAAAATCAAGGCTTACTTACTGTCAATATACCCAATATAGTGGTCGACTGATACACTGTCCTCCATTGCTTTCGTCGCAATTCCAAATTCGAACCCCAGATTTGTGGTCAATATTTTGTTTTATACATAAAGATACTATTTTTCACTTTTCTCATTTATTCCTGTGAAATCTTAGGGCTAAAAAGTTTTAACTAGTTTCCAAGAATTTATGAGCAAAAATGTGCCCCACTTTTGGTCGCCAATGTAAAAGTTTCCACAGTACTCTAATAGGGTTTAAATCAGAATCCCCCCAGTCTTGAAGTTTTGGGGAAGAAGGTTTTGAATATATTTTTCTATATTTTGAAGGGTGCTGAATCAGAATTTTTGGGTCCAACCTTTGGGAAATGTGGGGAACTTTGTAAATAGGGGGTAAAATTTGTACAGGGGTAAATTTGAATCAAGTCAATTGTGTTTAAATGTACACCAATTGTATTTGTCTCCTTATAAGGATTAAAAAGTATAGTTTTGCCCAGGTTTTCCGACCAATACGGTAGCAAATTTACTGAACGTATCTAAGGATTATAAACAGGATTTGATTATCCGGAAAAATCATAAAAATCTGTAGGGGGTACAATACTCTTTTTACGACTGGCATAGATGTGCCATCATAACCTGCAATGGTTGGCTTCAAATGGGGCTTCAATTGCAGATTAAAAACAAACCAGGGGCGGATCCACGCCCTGAAATGTTTTAAAATTCATGATTTACCTACATCTGCAAGGTGAAATTGGGTACACTATGTTTACAATAGCTATCAATTTCACTCTTTTTAGCACATTTTTACATGCACATGCACATGTGCAGGTAGTAGTCAAAGCTTCACTGCAACAACCAAAGTTTCATGCATTTGTGCATTTGTGCATACGTGTGGTATTTCGAACACTGTTCCAGCGCCATCTGTTTTATTCATGGTTCACGAGTATCCTTGAGAAAAGCATATTCACAAATTTGAATTGATCCCTATCTTGCGGTTTTTGTGTTTGAGCAATTTTGCTTGTTTCTTTCTCCGTTTCCCACCCTCCCATAAGCCACTGTCTGTGCTGTCCAATTTTCCTGTCCGTGGGGGGTTACGGGACGGAAATACAATTTATAAATTTGCCATTTTTGAAAACAGAATATACCAAATTTTGCACATAGATTTGGTTCACATGGATTACTACGGCTAAAACGGTTTCATCGAGGGGACAGGGTTGTGGAGCACGAAATGCCCTTTAACCAGCTAAGTTCACGTGTTCCCCTTGAGATTCCGAGTATTCATTTTGGTTTGTAACTTTGGCAAATATTTGATATTGTATGTAAAATTATACATTTTCTAGAAAGAAAATTGGGACATGAACCGATAAATGAGAATCAGATTCATGTAAAACTTTCCAGTATTTTTACAAAATAACTAAAAAACATGAATTTGGCCCCAAAATTTTCAACAGCATAAACAAAAAAAACAATTGAAAATTTTTCATGTATTCTTATGTTATTTTTTAAAACACGAAATTGGTCTCTAGACGGTTTTTTTTCATTTTTAAAAATAGAGCGTACTTTCCGAAATATAAGGAACAAGTCAAAAAGCGTGATTTTTACCTTTCCTTTCTTTTCCAAATTTTGAATAGATATTGGAGAATATTCTTTAGTGTTAGAAATCGAAAATGAAAATGAGAAAACCTCCCTACGAGAAGACCGATTGCTCCGTGGAAAGTCATACCTTTAACCTTTGACTTCGGTATTTTTGGGAGTTATCTTGTCTGACCATTTCCAAAGTTGCGAAATTGACATTGAGAAAATCCGTGTTTTAGTTAAAAAAGTGACTTTTTCAACGGCCATTTCCACAAGCTGTCTCTTTCTTAAATAATTTACCTTTAAGGTAGGATCATCGGATAATGGTCTTACAGAAAAATACCACCAAAATCAAAACCCCTACATCAATTTAGTTCAAACTTGACTATTGTAAGGATTGAACTCGCTCCACAATTTTTTTGCCGTTTCAAGACTGCATGATTTGGTTTTAAGTGTTAATCGTTTTATTTATTTTTTAAAATTCCCTAATTTTAAAAAATTAATTTTTTTCCCACCTAATGGAAGTGCTTTTAAGCTGAAACTCCAGGGATGGGTGTATAAACAAAATACCTAAAATCTCCTTCACGTTGGTTTTTTGAATCAGTGTTTAATTTTTTTGAAAATTATTTAGGGAAAAGATTTAGGAAAAATTAAAAACACACTAATTTTCAAATGAAACACTCAATCTGCAAATCTAACGTGCAGGAATTTTCCTAAATTTGAAAAAAAAAAAATTTCCTCTCATATGAACACCTATTCCTCACCAAGGGAGTTGTAGTTTCTTCTAGGAAAAATTATGAAAAGTTGATACTTGTTTTCAGTATTTCTAAGAATACTCAACAAAAAGTGTTGTTTGTGCGACCACCTGTCCTTGTTTTGATGACCACACAGAAAAATAAAAAATTGTATGGATTTTTGATATTTCTTTACCAATTAAAATACACCAATACTTGTACTCATCAATTACTTGAGACTAATTGAAATACAATGTGTAGTTTTCACAAAATTTGCCCCATTTTGGTCATTTTCTATCTGCCAAAAATCTCCCTGTACAAGTCTATGGGAATTTGAAACACATTATGTTACATATCTCTAAAAAATGCTTTTTGGAAAAACTTAAAAAAAATTTGGCACACATGTTTCTTTCACCATTACCAACATTTCTGAGATTCAACAAGATCTGGGCATGAAGTCGTAGCCGATAATCCTACCTTCCTTCAAATTGAGTATGTTGTGGCAAGTGATGAAAATACAATCTTTATAGCACTATTGAAATCACCTCTTTGTCTAAAACTCCAAAACAGAAGAATTAATTTTCATCTGGTCAAATTGTGCTTTGTTTTACATTTCAAATAATTATTTTTCGTTTTTTTTTTTTCCAATATGCGCTCCGCGCAAAGTACTTAACCCGCAACGCTTCATTACCAGCAAAAATTCCCGCGCTACGGATGTTGCGTGCGCCTGACGGCGTGTAATGTGCTTAATTCCCCCTGTTTAAGACCCACGTGGTTTTTGTGACTTTAAAATTGTCCAATCAGCGGGATCTTAATCGGCTCAAAATACAACTCAGGATTGTCTGCATTGGATAAAAACCTTTGTTTGGTAACGATAGAACCCGTGATGTTTAAAAGGTGCAAAAATCAGAAATTTCCTGTAAAAAAAAACAAAAAGCCACTAGGGTGTCAAGAAAATCGCTAACGGTACCAAGCAACAAGCTTCAGCAATAAATCGATCTCCCTGCCGCTCGGGCTGCCGCTTTTCCCCAAGCGGCAAATCCCATTGAGTTGACTTGAGTTCAACTTGGAGCGGTGCCCTCTCGATGACGTAGTTCAAGCGATAACGCCGCTTGACTATATTAAGCTCAAACCTGCAAGCAGCGTACACCAAGCGGTTTGCCGCTGAGCGGCAAATGACACCAATGCACTATGTAATGACTGATGACCTTTAAAAATTATTTATCAGTCAGGTTTTGCTACGGCATACACCGGCATTATTTCTTCTGCAGCTACTTTTTTTATCATCCTACTTTTTTTCCAGTTTTACTGTCTTTCACACTGACAACATTTGCTCTATCACACGCGATCACATTAAATCTCACCTGTTGGCATGAATCATTTTTCTCCGAGCCTCAAAATATGAACGGTCTATCTGTACTGTATACTGTAGGTACTGTACTTTCTGAATCAACGTCAAGAATCAAGAAGTGCATCCACTAGTATCAACTGATCAACATCGGATTCTTGGTCGGGTTGACAAAACCTTTCAGACTTTTCAGTACAGGTGGAATACTGTTTAACATGCATCATGTTTGATGGCAGCAGAATTACCCAAGGGCCTGCCCAAAAAGAGTTCAGTCTGCCTGCAATTCATGCACAGAACGAGACTACATACAGACAGTGATTTTGCAGCTACAACAAAACAACCAATGGCAACCCCGCAACAAACCGGATCAGCAGTGTTCTGCACTGCAGTCATTACAGTCAGAAACTCCGACGTCTCTCCGATATTATTATTTTGCGTTCAATCTTTCGACTGATAAGAGATGTTGCCGGAAGAATCCCTGGTGTCGTAAAGAATATCGTCCAGCTGAGTTGCAAAATGTGCTGTGAAAAGTATAAGACAACGGCAAAGCTAAGTCTGAGAAAATGTCCTTTACAATCATGATCATGCACAAAACCAAGCTGTCAGGTTCCCGAAATTCCCTGACCATTATCGATCCCCCCGCGCCTTCCCAGCTCCAGTCAAATAGCACGAGCGTTCATAACAATGCGCTCGCCGCTGGCCAGCGCACTTGCAAGTGCGCCGCATCGCGCCCACTAAATTTTTTCACGATCGTCATTTTTTTTTCCAAACTCAAATGGCCCATTTTGTGTCTAAATGGCTAGTGATGGCCGGCCATGTCAACACCAGAGGCCTGGTCAAACACCATGCCTGGTCAACACCTTATATTCAGTGGCTGCGGCCAGGGGTGGGGCATGGCCCCAATTTTTTTTTTCTGGTCCACCCCCAGTTCCCCGCAGTTTCCCCCCCCCCCATCCCCCGTGAAAGAAACTGAAGATTTGGGACAAATTAAGTGATTTGGGGCCAAAATCAAGCGATTTTGGGCCACAATTGTTGAAAAATTTTCCAAATGTTTCATATTTTTTTCCTTTCCCCCCAGAAATTTTCACTTTTGCCCCACCGTTTGTGCCCCCCCCCAGAAAAAGAGGTCTGGCGCCGCCACTGCTTATATTACCTCTTCTTTGTGTAAAAAACGACCCCAAAGCATTTTAAAGAAGCGGGTCCTGAAGAATCCATTTACATCTGTTACGTCTGATCCCCCGACTTAGATCCCGACTTTTACTATACCAATACATAAAAAAACGTATTTCTTTACAAAACGCGTTTTAAAACTGCTACTTACTAGTCTTTACTAACCATTTCCAATACAACAGTGCCAAAAAATGGATTTTTTGAAGGGGTGCGTTTTGTTTACATTTTTAAGAATCTCTATGACAGTGGGCTTTTAGCATCCTCCTAGATAGCAGGATTTTAATGCCACTTTTATTCTAGCTGGAACTCTTACAAAAAATTTGCACGATCCCCCGATAAGTTCTACAGGTTCCCAAAAAATAGTTCCCCCCTAAACTTCAAGGACATATTCGTCCATAACTTCGCTTAGAACTGGATGTGAGTGGAAAATTTTTAAAAGTTTTAATTTTTCTTTTTTTATAATTTCAAATTATCAAGGTTGTGGTGTCAACACCACTCCCTTTTTCCAAACATGATGTTGTCAGAAAAAGTGGCACTTACCGTATTCAAATGTCTAGGAAAATTAACCATTAACAACAACGATTTTTTTCCCATGTGTTCTGATTTCCAAAGTGTTTTTTGAAAGGCACGACGTTTTGTGGGAGAGCCAAATGTGTCCTCCTCTCTTCTAAACTTTTTGAAATTTTCTAAACACCACCCGAATTCATCTTAACTCGCCATTTGGAACCATTATCCTTGCCCATGCTGTATTTAATGCATTTTCTATCTTGCTTGGAGCATTCATCTAAACCACCTTTGAAGTAAGCTTTGGGTGGACGTGCCACCATGTATCTTGATGCACGGAAAGGTGTTATTTGTGAGCTCTCTATGTATGCTTTGCGGAGAGGCCTTCAAGAGAAGTAGGACACTTTTGTCCTTTCCAATTTACTAAGCCCTAGTATTGGATCCGTCAAGCGACTACATTATTTTGCATGAACATTTCTGATTCAATCTACAATCAATTTTTATCCCCTTATGATGAAATTGTTCAAGAACAGTCCACCTGCTTTTAACGCCAGTTAAAGATAGATTAATGTCATATCCTGGATTGCTGCCACGGAACAGTGTTAATCCTCCTTTTGTAAGAAAGAGGGGTTTATTTTGACAAAACATTAATGATGTTAGCTCCCATTTTGACCAGAAGTATCATTGCCGTTAAAGGAAACAGTAAAGATTTTGCCCAAAGCTAAGTTTGAATTGAATTAATTAAAATATATGACAACATCACGATCCGAAAAAATAATACAATTTGATGTAAAAATTAAACAAAAATAGAGCATTTTAATTTTATGCTTTTTTAGGACATAGAATGGAAAGCGGGCGGATTTTTCGCCATGCTTAATTGATCAAAAAAGCGCCCAATTTTGCTCTCTCGGTGAGTCAAAGTGATGACCAATGTGGTGAAAATTAGATTTTGGTTGTATGCAATGACGTTACATGCCAACACTAATTTTGGGCGTTATGAATTTACCGAAGTGGTGAAAGAAAGGGGTGAAGCCCATTCAAAACCAGTCGCGTCCGTGCTGGGCGCTGACATTTGAATATTGCAACGGAAATAATTATAGTTGGGTGCTTTTGTATACACACATATGCAATTCGATACAAACAATCGGCAAAAATATCAGTCGTTGGATGTGGGGTGCTATTGGGTGGTTAAATTTTGTCCTACCCATGGCCACACAACGAATGAAAGGAACGTCTCCGTCGTCGTTGATTTAAATAAACCGCCTCATGAATACATCTTTTCACTAGCGCGCATGCATTATGGGAAAAAGAGTTATATGGCACAATGATCCAGGTGCCAATAATTACACCTGGCCACCTCCTACACATACATCAATTTGTATCACTACCGATGCGTGTATATGCACAGCGGCAACCACAGTATGTGGAAGAAAGCGGAGGCAGCCAGTGCTTTCTATTGTTGGTACTCTAGGGTTTCTGTGTGGCCGCCAAAACATGCGAGACGATGAATTCCTAAAGATGACGTAACGCTTTTACCTCTCTATCTAGATAGAAACCTCTTTGGTTTTTTTTTAGTGAAAGCCATAGCTATAGTAGATTAACTCATCGTGTCACCCGAAGAAAAGTTTTGGACAACGTGATTAATGGGAGGAGGAAGACAGAAAAAGAAATATTGGCGCCGATTAACTGTTTGCATGCAACAAAACTAAGATAATTGGTTTTCATGTTGACATTTTTAGAAAGAGGTGCACAGACTTTTGGTCGATCAAAAATCAGTGACATTAATTGATACCACTGAAGCAAAGACGATTAGTCAGAATCTTTTGAGAGAGATAATGTAGCTCTAAATGCGATTACGTTGATTTGAATGCTTTTCATATAAATAATAGGATTGATTTTTCTCTGCTACGGACTACAGTTTTCAATCAGGTTACGTGGATTTTTTATTTCCACCCCCACCTGCACAGCCCCCCTCATTCATTGCCTGTACCTTCGAAGAAGTACTAGAGGTGACACGATGGGTTGAATCTAATATAGTTGGTGTTGACGAAAACTTTTAGGATTTTGCGACAGGCGGAGAAGGGATTGCACATTTGTTTCTATTAAAGGTCCAGGCCCGATCGCTAATAGCCTCGTCCCCAGAAGCCCCAGATGTTAACGGAAGTGGTCAACAGGGTGGGATCAGAAGAAAGTATACTTATTTTCTCAGGTACCTGTGAAAGCTTAGGGCAAAGGACGTTTGGTTTGGAAATTGGGCGAAAATGTGACCCATTTTGGTCGACCAATATTAATTTTATACAGTAACTATGGGGCTTCAAAATCACGCGTTGTTAGCTCTCACATCCAAAACGGATTGAAATAATCGGGCGCGAAAAAACTTTACAGATGGGATTTGGGGTGACGGTCATTCTCTACAAGATTTGCAAACTTAAATCCTAAATCGGGCCATACCCCTTTAATATGTCACCAGTTACTCAATACAGAAAGAAAACATCGTGTTGACTCGAATTGTTATTTTTTGTCATTTGCTGACACTGTAATATGATGGATTAATGACAGTACAGTAATAATAAAATTTGAAAAATAAGTTACAGAATGACAATATTTTGTTCATTTAGTGGTGTTTTCATTATTATGATATAAAAACAACATCGATCGCAGTTCACTCGAAAGGAAAGTGGCAACACTGCGATATGAGGTCACACTTTGACGTCACCATTTGCCTTTGATGTGGATTTGTCGGAATTGTTTTCTAGTAAGCTATTGGGCGGAAATTAAAAGGGCAACATACTCAACAAATGTGGACAATTTTCAAATTATTTTGATTTATATGTATCTACGTTACTAAGCTTTCCATCCATACAATTTTCCAAATATTCAGAATCATGACATATTTCCTTTAAATCATGCTGCGCTGATCATCATGGGGTGGGTGATGTTAAGATTCCAACCTATAGCACAAGGTTGGCAGCCCCCGCCCCACTTTTCCCAAAGGTGTGGACTGGAGTTGGTGATAATGATAAAGCTATGGAATGTATGACATAATGGCAGAATTGGTCGCTATTGAATGCTGCAGTATTTCCAGTGCTGGAATACTGTGACTACCAGTCACTGGAAAACCCTAAAATAGTCGCCGACTAGTTTTATAGTCAACTGATTAGTAAAGCTCCCGATAGTAATTTTTAATAGTCAGGTTACTAGTAAACAGTCGGCGACTAGTAAAGACATAGTGGCAACTAGCAATTAGGAAACCGTACGAGTTTTTGGGTTTTCAGTGATTGGCGTCATCCTTCACCTGGTGTTCCCCCTGTGTGAATTTTTGAACTTAGGACACAATTTAAAATCAAATGTCGGTGATGAAAATTTGTTCGAGCCTCTGCATGATATTGAGTTGTCGTCCTGTCATGACGATGAAGTCTAGTCACCTAGTAACTTGCGGTCATCAAGCCTTGTTAGAAGCTCTGCTCGCAATTTGTCTGTAGACACCAGAACACCGAAACCCAAAACCAAAACATTGAATTTACGCAAGAAAAACGTAAGACCAAAAGATGTAGTCTTCGTTTGCTTAGTTTTAATGCTAGGAGTCTATGTGGTAAGGTTCCTCAAT